>JANHZU010000001.1:339646-353699 GCA_032468055.1 Acrochordus granulatus
GGGGGAAGGTTATTGCTTGGAAGGAGAATCTGAATCTCGCGACTTCTTTCTCTTGAACGACTGTCACTTAATTTACATTTTTTACACAGCAAGAGAGAACCATTGGCTCCATTGTGAGATTTTCCACGCAAGGGCATCGTGCGGTGCTTGTCTTGCAAGTTTTTGCTCATTAACCAAATTAAATTTTATTAAAAATTTTTGCTCGTCTTGCAGAATATTTGTTAACTGAGATACTCGCAATCCAAGGTTCCACTGTAATTTTATTCTAATCATTAAAGCACTTCTCGCTCCAAGTCAGACTTTCTGTTCTAATGAAAGATATCTGTACGCAGGCTTCTTCACTGATTCTGTCCAAAATGCTACTCTCTCTATAAAAAAATAATTTGAATGCGTTACAGTGATAACACCTTTTTTCTTCAGTCCTCTGATCTTTGAAGTTCAGGCACAAGTGGAACACGCTCATAGAAAGTTGTTTTTTCCACAGGGACAAGCATGATAAGAACCATCGGCCACAGTTTCACATGGTAGGTAACATGGATTACTTGATCAATGTTGTTTTTTTAAAACTAAGAGTCTCAACAAGCAGCACAGGAATAACTCACTGAGGGTAGATGTCAGATGAAAAACTCCTTGAAATGAAAGAGATTTCTTTTTCCTATTTGAGAGCCAGGTGTGAGAATGCCCAATTCAATGATAACAATTTTGAATATATTCAGAAGAGGAGAGGGCTCAGGAAATATTCCATATGGTAGATGACTGGTGGAAAAGCACTTTCTGGAGATTACGCTGTTGTTTTGGTGGCCTAGATATGGGAGAGTATGCTAAAGGTAATTATTTTGATTACTATTGGATTTGATTATCTCCTCCCTGTTGAGCACAAACAGTACAAAACAATGGTGCTTAGCCCAAATGAAGAGATGGGGGAGACTTTGAGAAAAACACACACATTATAGGAAGGAAAGCTCTTTTTTATAGATTTTGTATTTTGCGTCAGTGAATTATTAATGTGAAAAGATATATCATTTTAAGACTTTGGAGTCTGGTGGAAAGCACAAATCCAGCCCTTCTTTTTAGGGTTGAACAATTGCACATCTTAAGAAATTTTAGACAGAATTAACAAATAACATTTATGAAAGGTTGCAGAAATAGCAGAGGCTTTGCCCTTCTGGGGACTTCTTTTTGGGTTTTGTAGATTCATTCCTTATCTCCAAGAATAAGGCCTACTTTCCATGATGGGTGGGGAAAGTTCCTCTGGTTTTCAGAGTGGGCAATCTTCTCTTCCGTCTGGTGATTTTCTGTGCAGGGACCTGTTCTGAAAGTAAACAACAACCAACGTTATGCCTCTACTGCTATCACGGAGGCATTGATTCGTGAGATTGCCAGTTGTGTGGATGTTCCTCTACAAGTAAGCATTATTTTAAAAAGTAAAGACTCCCTTCATCCGTGCACTTTTATTGGCAATAATACAGGGGTGGATTCCCAGTCTAGCCTGTATCTCTGATGCACCCTGGTATTTCCTATCCTGTCCACACTTAACTCCCAAGTTTAAAGAAGGTTGACTGGATGCTGCTAATGCTGCATTGTGCTTCAGCCATTAGGAAATAGCATTGCACTACATCACTGTGCTGTCCACTGGGGGCAAATCATCCTTTCATCCTTCCTGCCAGGAGCAAGGGAAATAAGATCAGGATACTGGGGCTTTAAATTTAAATGCTAAATGAAGGGCTTCTCCCTCTGATCATGTTCCCTTCTCCATTTTCATTTGGTGGTTCAGTCCATATTAGAAATTTCAGTGCTGCTGCTGATGTTTGATTGTTGAGTTGGATTGGCCAGTGGCAAGAATCTGAGAATCCCAGAGATATCCATTCAAAGGATTCAATTCCATATCTGGTTCCCCCTCTGACCCTGCTTCTCTGCTATCAAAGAGATTATCAGCTCTCTACTCTTTTTTTCCTCATGTCGGTTGCAGGAATTCATGGTTCGAAATGATTCTTCTTGTGGCACAACCATCGGGCCCATCCTGGCTTCCCGTCTTGGGTTGCGTGTGCTGGATATGGGTTGCCCACAGCTAGCTATGCACTCCATTCGGGAGATGTGTTGTACCTCAGGAGTTCTTCAGACCATCACTCTTTTCAAGGTAAGCAGTGATTTGGATGCTTCTGCTCTGGAAAGTCATAGCTTATTTCTTTTTTCCTTCTGCCCTGCACCTCCCAGTGAAGATTGATTTGAGCTAAGCAAATATACTGAATTTAAGTATGTAGGTAGGGAGGCAAAGCCCTTTTGCAAATAAGCATTCTCTGATCAGATCTTGGCTAGCAGATTTGGAGAAATTATGAAAGAAACAAAAAGGGTCATTGGAAAATAGGAGCACGTCCTAATCCCTGGCCTTTGTTCACTCTCACTTCCTGTGTTGAGGTTTGGACTCTGGTTTTTCCAACTCTCTAGCTCTTCTTTGTAATCTTGTCTGTATGTTGCCATGACTACAATAGTGGCCTTGAATCAGTGATGGGTTTCTATGGTAACATTGTGCCTCACGATTCTCTGGCTGCCATGGTGACACCATTGTGTGTATTGACAGCTGCCTGCTTTTTTTCCCCTTTGAGAGCTGTTCTCTGCATCCCCTCTGACCCTGACTTCTCTCTTTTCTCCTTCCCAGGGCTTTTTCAAGCTGTTTCCCACCTTGGATCAGGCACTTCTGAGTAGCTGATGGGCAGCCTGAATGCTGAAAGAGGGCCTTCCTTTTCCTTAGGCTGGATAATAATTAAAGCAGTTTTAATCCAATGACCTCTGTGCACTTCAGGGGCTTGCAGAATTTTTTCTTTCTCGCTTCAAAACTGAAATTATCTCTTAGGCATATTTACGCTATTATGGCTGAGCCTGAGAGGCATAACATAACCTTTGAACCCTTTTCTTTATCACCATTAATACAATGAAATTTAAATACTGATCCCAGAATGATTTTAATATTTCAAATGGGAAGTAAAATTATACATGACATTCTGCTGTTGGTAAATGCCAAATGATGCAGACCTCAATTTCTCCTTCCACTCCCACATCCTCAGCTTGCGCAGTCTGTGTGAAGTAGCAAGGCAGTGTTGGCTCATCAAGTAATATACATAGGTCACATATGCAAAAGCACTTGTTTTCAACGTGCCATCAGATCATAATAGGAAGGTGGGGCTGTTGCACATTGTGTCTTTTTGCATATCTCAAGGATTTAAAAATATAGCTGTGTGAGGAAAGGAGCAGTCCAGAGTCCTGATTGATACTAGCAATGCTGCCAGAACATTTTCTCCCACTGTCACCCCATTCCTGTTAACTGCCACCACAGATAAGCATTTCCAACCTGGTACCCTTGAGATGGGTAGATCAACTCTGTAGACCTCTAGTCAGCAAAATTACAATGATAAGGTAGTGCTAATACAACCAGTTTATAGTCAGTCCTGCAGAACAACTATCTCTAGAAAATACTAAGTGGCATACAAGACTGGAGGAAAATTGCTGAAAAGGCACTGTATGACCTTTCTGTTTTTTATTTTTCCACCATTGAGGGTAAAAAGCCAAGATTGTAAGCATCACTCTATATTATTACTTGGGCAAGTTTCCATGCTTTCTAGCACAATTTCAGAGTCATGCCAGGAGACTGAGTTCTAGTCTTGCCTTAGTCATGAAAGCCAGTTGGGTGACTTTGGGCCAGTCATACTGCCTGAAGCCCAATTCACCTCTCAGGGTTGTTGTAGGGAAAAGAGGAGGGGGAAAGAATATTAGGCATGTTTGCCACCTTATTTTTTTAAAAAAGGATTAAAGAAATCTAAAAATGATTATAAGTTACTCCACACACTCAAAGAACTAGACATTAACTCTTCAGGATATATGAGATTTCTAAGAGCTGCCTCCCTGTTGCCTTTCAAGGTGAAATCAGTTTGTATGGAAATGTTGTTTTGATAGCTGCCTGTCAGGTTCTTCATCACCAAGCTGGAAGGAGTCATGGTGGCCATCTATTCCAAAAACTAATTATTGTCCTCACTGTTTAAGAGTTTCTCTAGAATAGGATGAGTCTCCTAACATTGAACTGGAATTTGTCTTCAGTTCCAATTCAGTATTCAAGACTGAATAGATGGAGAAAAATTCTGCAATGGTTGAAATTTCAGTTGGAAGGAAGCCAAAAGGCCTTGTGCAATGCCACCTTTTCTATCACTTGGTTAAATGTGTTTAAATGAGAAGTGGATGCATTTTAGAGACATGTCTCCAATTGGGTTATTATCCAACATCATTTGCAGGCAAACTGACCTAAAGAACTAAGAATAGCTTTAATCCTGCATCTGAAAAGATGTACCATCTGAAGATAAAACCCTTTCAGTTTCCTCTGTCACTAAATTAACCTGTAAAATGACTGTAGAGAATGGATAAAGGAGTAATTATTTTAAAAGGATTAAGGATTATAGGCAAAATTAAAATGTACATCCTTGCATTTCAGAATCCTGAAAAATGTTTAGATGGGTTAATCTGCCATTTTAAGACTTGTGCATTTAAGATAGATGCTACTGAAAGTTGGAAGCAGAATCTGAATGTCTTAAGTAAAGACCGGCCAGGCTGTTGTTGGACTCTCACTTCCTATTTCTTTTGAGAGTATAGTACCTTCTTTTCTGGATTTCTTATTCAAAGCCTTAAAAACCACACTCCTTTGGGCTGGAGAAAACCAGCTGTACTACAATCACTTTTACAAGTGTCATGTGAAAGTCACCCCCTTACAACTTTTAACCATTGTTTTCAAAAGTAATTGCAGAGCAAAGGAGGAAAACCATGAAGCACAGCTGGGTGCTGCTGGTATTTCGCTTCGCTGTTGTGGTAGCCATCCGTGAAAGGCGGCTGAGTTGCCTGGCCAGTCGCTCCCTCGGCCCAACCCACTTCGCGGGGTTGCTGCTGTGGGGAAAGGAGGAGGAGGAGGAGGAAGGTGCGTTACATCTGTCGACGGCCTTCAGTCGTTCATAAGATAACAAAGGCGGGATACAAATAAATGGTAGGAATAATTCATTAGCGCTCCTGGCAACCGCAGGATGAGAACGGCTGCCGTAACGCAACCGGGGCTCCGAGGTCTGACGCAGCTGCCGCTGGGCCGCCCTCTCCGAGAAGCGAGCTTCGGCTCACAGGTAGGCTTCGCCTTCTGCGTATAACCGATGCGAGCGGAGAAACGGGGGAGCGCTGCTCCGGAGCTGCCTGGGATTTAGGTCTGAGAGCGAGGTTCTCACCCTCGAGCGGTGAGCGAAGTGGGAAATGGCAGCGGGGTTGACCTTCAGCGCTCACGAGCTGGGAAACGCTGCAGGTTTGGGGCAGGTGTGTGGAGGCCGCCAATGCCGGGCTGCGTCTCAGGCTCGCCGGCCTCCGCGCCCGCCGCGGGAAGCACAGTTCAGCCGCCTCCCCGCAGCGTGGCTGATGCGGAGCTGAGGGGCGTCGACCTGAGACGCCGACGCGGTGGGTCGGAGGCGGCGTTGCCAGGCCTCGGGGACGCAGGAGGCGTAACGGCAGGTGGGAGAGGCGAGGCCCCTCTTCCACACGGAGGCGTGACCCTGAGAGTCGGGCGCGGCCAGGGGTGGTTGAGCCCCGCGCCTCGGCTTCGGGCGTGCCCCCTTTCCGGGTGGCGATTGGCTGAGGGGCCGGGAGTCCGCTTTGCGCGGGGCTTGGGATTGGCTGGCTTGCGGGCGGTGTCGTCCCGGTGTCGGTCTGGAGGGGGCGCTGATTAGGGATGGTGCAGCGGCCGCGGAAGTGGCGGCTGCCCGGGCTGTGAGCTGGGGCGGCAGCCGGCATGGGGCGGTGGCGGAGCCTCCCTCGGGCGCTGGACGGCTCGCTCCTTTTGTTGCTGCTGCTGCTGGCTCCGTTCTTTGCGGCCGGCGCCGCCGGGGATCGCCCGTTGCAAGCGCTGCACGGTGAGAACCGAGGACCGGGATGCGTTTTGAGAAGGGCTGCCGGGAGGGAGGCAGGGAAGACGCCCGAAGGGGGCCGGGTAGACTCCGTCGGGATGCTCGGAGCTGAAATCGGCGGGGGAAACTGGGTCCTGTCTCCGCTTGCCGGGTCGTGTCTCCGCTTCTCGCCCTTGCTAGCCACCATATGCTCGGGTGGGACTGCACGCCCTCGCCCATTCCACGCCTGGCGGAGGTGGGTTTTTCCCCTCCCTTCTCTCTGCCTTCCAAAATAAACTTGGTGGGTATTTTTCTTCTTTCCTGAAGGGTGAGGGAAGTATCCTTTTTGGGCGGGATGAATGGGTGCGTTTGAGCGCTAAAGACTGGGGGTTTGGGGAAAGGGGTTCACCGGGCAGAAGGGCGGGGAGGCTTCCACCTTCCCCTTTCGGCAGGCTGCTGCTTTACTGGAAGCGGCGTCAAACGGCCACCGGCCGTCCTTCTATTGAACAAAATGTGTTCGTCAAAAGATCCGGCAACAGCCCTCGAAACGGAACCGAACCGCTCCTCCGGTCCCGGCGGACTGAACCCCACGCTGCCTCCCCGCCTCTTTTCCATCTTGTTTCCCCCCTGAGAATATTGCATTTTTCTTCCCCGCTAGGTGAGTTTGCGCGGGGTCCTTCTTTTTTATTTTCCTTTGCATCTCCTCTCGCCTTTTTGCTGTCGTATAGGCGAGTGTATTCCCCTCCCCTCCGCGTCTGGGGCGAGTTTTCCCAAGTGCGGATTCAGCCCCCCTGCCTTCAGAAGGAATATTGTCACCATTTTGCGTGGCAGCTTATCGTGCGCGCGTCACAGCGTTGTCAGGTTCGGCTGCTGCGTGTCTCCCACAGCCCCTCTGCACGCAGCTTTCCGTCTTCGTTTGCGGAGCAGATCAAGCCCCCCCGCCCCGTGTTTTCCTGCTCGGTCAACGCACTGACGTCATTGCGATGGTCCCTTCATCCCCCTCCACTTCGCCAGCCTGGCCCAGCTGCCTGTTGCAAATATCAGCTGTCCGGGCTTTCTCCATCCCTCTCCGGAGGCGGCGGCTGCTGAGATCGCCCCGTTGTGGAGAGGGAATTCCTGCTTGGAATTCGTCTGTATCTCTTCCTTTCCTGTGCCGAGTACCTGTGAAACACTGAAGGGGCTTGGCATGGGTATTTCTCCATCCATGCCTGTTTGCTGGTCTTCGCCACCTTACTGATAGCGCCTTTCCACAATGGATCCCTAGGTCCCTTGCACGAGGTTGCAGCAGGCAGGATTGCAAGCAGATCCATGCCCTTTGGGTTAGGATTCTTCCGTTTAGATCACTATTGCACAATGTCAGTCCAGGGATTCTGTAATGCCAGCTGTGATGAGCTCCAGCCAGTGCAGGCTGCTGAAGGATTGTGGGAGTATAGACCAAAATATCTGGAGAGACAAAGTTGCTCTACCCTTATCGTGGAGCTAAAGTGATTGTGATTGAAGAGGCAGGGATGTACCATTATCTGAAACGGGTACAGACTCCTGAGAAACCATCATTTCACAACCTTTTTTGATTATGAGTTTAATTGTAGGATTAGCAAGAGGACAAGGTTTTGTCTGCCAAGGAACAAAATCTTAACAGATGGGACCTAAACTACCATAACACTTCAAGGCTAAGTACATTCCTTTTGTAGAAGTCTATATTGGAAATTATATATTGATGGAGATAAGTGTTGAAAACCAAATACATTTCTTTTCTCAGCAACAAATGAAACAGAATCTTAGGGAAGTGTAGTTGGAGTATGAGAAACAGAAGGACCAGGCTTCTAAAAGTAAAATATACAACAGCTGAATATACAAGAAGCTAAATTTATATTTATCAATATAAGTATTGAGTAGATCCTGCAGGAAGATTTGTATCCCATTTGATCTCTTCCCTTCTATAAATTCAGAGGTTTAATCATCAGCTTGGGTACAACACAGCATTGTGGATGAATATGATTATATATTTCCTGTCTCTTACAGAAATGACGATCTTCTTTTTGATGTTGATAAAGCAGCCAAAGGCTAGATTGAAAATGATGATAGGACTAAGAATTGGACAATATTTCTTTGCTTCTGGCAGATTTGTTGATGTTACCACCTGATGAGTATAGAGCGTGAAGTAGTAATACTGATGCTGAACCTTCACAGTTGACCACAGTCTCATTCTTCACATCTTTACTGTAGCCAGAAAAAAAAAGTTTGATATTGTAAATGAAAGAACTTTTGGCAGCATGCAGTAATGTGTTGATGTGAATGTGGCAAAGTTGTACTTTTTATTCCTGTTGAAAAATTTCTGGTCAATGTTCATATTATTCTAGTTTAAGATGGCTAAGAAAGTTTTTTTACTTTCCTAAATATTATTTCATGCACTCCTGAAGAGAGTAAATAATTTTTGCTGTCCTTAGGCCAGATATTTTGTTTTGCAAATCTTCTTGGAATAGTTCATTGATAGGATCTTGATATTAATTCTTTGCAACTCTATTATTCTGTAACCAGGCCAGTTACATCTGACAACTTTATTCTACACAGAATGATTTAGGCAAAAATAATAATTGCAAAATAGCTTGTGAAGTGGTTAATTGCTGTGATTTTATACAACTACTAGAAAAACAGGATAATCTATATTGTGTTATATTTGGTACCCATGTAGAAAAGACACTGAACCTCACCATGCTTATTTGAATAATCCAGACCTGAATATTGAAATGTTAGATTACATTCACTGATGATGAGATTCAAGTGGGGAAGAGGAGCAAGAAATAATTTTTCAATTATTTCTAATGATATCCAAGTAGAGTCATATTATGTACTACAGCAGTCATAGTTAATGAGGAGATGAAATAATATGGGTCACATTATAAAACCATTTGAGAATCCAAAAATGGGAGAGTTGCTTTCCCTCTCTTCTATGATGACTAGTTCTTGAACAACAAGTGTTTTCCTTGTTGCCCAGGTTTCATTTGTACCTTGGTAAATACTATCATGACCTTCAACATTTTGACTATAAGCCATACTTTTCTTTCCAATCCATTGGCTGCAGTTATGTACGCATCACGTACATGTTATTGTATTTACATTTTAACATGGTGGTTGCATGAAATGTTATTATTAAGGAATATGAGTATTACATATGTATTAACAATAGATTGGCTATAATATTATGCTGCTGAATTGATGCCTTGCTTTGATTTCCTTTCCTTTCCAGTGGACTGTGTATCTGACAAAAAGGCTAGATTTAAAACAGGAAATTTCTTCTACTTTTTAAGGGTATAGTGTTTTAGCAAAGGGGTTTAAATAGGGAGATCCACTGAAGGGTTTCTAAAGACCTTTTGCTACTCTGTCTTGCAAGCATGGATGGAAAGAGCTAAGGCTGATGTGCCTAAATAAAGCATCAATCCATGACTTTGGGAGCCTTGAAAATCTGCTGTGTGTAACTATTTTCATTAGTAATTTGGAAGGCTCCAAGCAATCCGAAAGAAACTGAGGATACAGTAATCAGGAATTTCTGCATTGTACCAGGTCTCATCATTCTATAGATGGGGCTTCTTTTCTCTAGTCCTGAGTTCTCCCAGTGCCAATGATATCCGAATTTGGAGAGAGGAAACCCAAACTCTGTTATGAGATCCTACATTTGTTAGAGTAAGCAAAAATGGAGAGGATATTCTTCCCAAATGAGCTGGGTGCAGTTATCCCATTTTGCTTTTTTGACTTTTGAAAAGTGTGAACTTCTTTCCATCATTCATTTTAAACATCAGTTTTATAAGGGACCCTTTGTTATCTTCTTTCTCCTTATAGAAGCAACTATAACTATAATATGGTGCAACTACCTGGTCAGGCTGACCAAATTAATCCAAGGTGCTAATTTTAAAAAATGGGCAATGCACACAACTCCATTTTTAAAAGTGTGAATGGAATCCACAAAACACAACCTTGATTGGTGGATGGCTTTAATATGTTCTTTAACATGATCATGGTTGTTTCCTATGAGCATTTAGAGATACCAAAAATTGTATGTACCAATTCCCATTTGCTTGCATTTATATATCTTTACTTCAGACACTTGGAATCCCAGGAAAGGCACTATTGAAATTAGTGAATAAATAGGAAATTTTGGTGGCTGATAAAAATACAGGATCAATACTACATGAAACTTGGAGACTACTTAGGTATAAATACAGTACTTATACTTGCATTACTCTACTGAAACATCATTGTCTTTTAGCCTTATTTCATAACTGAAAGCAGCCTGATCAATTAGCAGATAAAAATAATGGGATTAATTAGAACAAAACTCTATTGAGATATGATTCTTATCATTTTACCAACTTTATTATTATTAGAGATAATATTAGAGATTTTCTTCCCTGAATCAAGCATTAAAGACTCTCCAGCTTTAGTTCTGCATAGGGCTACATTTGGCCAGACTTGTCCAGAATTGGCATGCAGTTGATGTGTGTGTGTGTGTATATCCTAAATCTTGCTCCTGCTCAAACATCAGCTGGCAGCCACAGGTACCATTTTGCGCACCAATTGCACCCACTATCGAGAGACCCATTTTATCACTCAGAACTAAATCCTCTCTCATTTGGATTACTGCAGTGCACTCTGCCTAGCATTACATTCGAAGGATGCTGGTGGTCAACTTCATAACCATTTGTGGCTGAGGGACTTGGTATTTGTGTGATCTCTGCCCATCAGTAAGATCTGGTAAGATAGGCACGTGCCAGCTCCCATCAATAAATGAGTCATTTTACAGGATTCAGGAGGTATGTTTCCTCTATCACCACAGCTACTTTTTGGAACAGCGAAGTCAAGTCCATATGGCCTCAGCCCTGTTGTCCTTTTAAAAAACTGGCTCTTCCAGCAAGCACTAGGCCAGAACAATTTGTGAACCTGCTGGAGTGAGTTTGTCTTTTAGTTTTCTAGTTGTTTTACTGTTTTGTTACTGCTTTGTCAATTAATATTAACTCTCTTCTTGAGCCATTAGTCAACTGGGAAGCCCGACAAAACAAAATAATGCTTAAAATCAGCCAAGTCCTTGTTCAGGCTGATCAAATTAATCTTCCTGGTGGGGCAGATAGATTTCAAGGGCTGCCATGGATCCATCTATCATTTTAACATTTGAAACCTTTGCCCAATTGCCCAATATCTTTTGGTGGTTTGGGTTAAACTGCAAATGGTGGCCATTGCTATATCTGATCCTTTGTTTGGTGCATCCTGATTTACATGATTTGCTGAATATATTGCTAGAATTTTCCTCATAAGGGGAGTTGACATAGCCATAGATGCTGCTATGGTTAGCTGCAGCATACTACTCCTCTGGAGACCTCTGAGTCACACTGATAAAGACGTCAGAGAAGGTGTAACGTATGTTATGTTAACCCACTCTGACTCAGAGAGTAGATTGGAGTGATATTCCATATGGAAGTGGCTGGAGAGAAAAGATGTACTATTTTTATTCTCTGGTATTCTCTAATCTACTATCTTCTCTATTTTTTATGGAATAATAAATACACAAGCTTAAAAGTCCTAAGCTATGTTTATGTGTCCTAAGCTATGTTTAAGCCTAAAGTACCTGCTGTTATGAGCCATAACTTCCTAGAAGAGCAATAAATAGGTCTTCGTCAACTAGAGTGGACTGCTTTGATACATGTAGAATCTGAGGAGATTCTGGTTTCATCCTGATAGATTAAATTATTCCTTAGATTTTTCTCCAGTCTTGACAGCTAATATGGGCTATGTCATTCTGAAACATTGGAACGACAGGAATATCAAACCATTGTCATAACTGAATGTGTGACTCATACTGTTCTGATTACTTCCTGATAAGAAAGAAGGATAGAAATGCTTCGGGAAAAAAACTGAATAAAATCACATTGCTTGTAGTTTTCAGTTTCCCTTTGAGCTAGCTTTTAATAGAAATGGGAATAGCTAACGTTCTCACTCTGAGGCAGCACTTTTGGGGCAATGATGTATTCTTTTCTTTTAATTGTTTCTCCCCTGCCTTATAGGCCAAGCTTTCACAAAGTAGCATACAATAGCAACCTTGGCTTAAAGAGGTGGGGTTTCTGTTTAAAAATTAGATATAAAACTGACATATTAGTACTCTGAAGTTATTGATTTAAGTGGTGAGGAAGTGAACTGGATATATTTAGGAAATCAAAATTAGATTATTTTAGAGGGTATTTAGCACCTTAAATATGTTTTCATGTGACTGTGAATGAGTATATATAAGTTTTTCAAAACAGTATGACGATATTCCCCCCAGTGAGGCACCACCTTGCTGTGGTTGGGGGGCTTGTGTGCTCCAAAGAAGATTAAAGCTTTTACTTATTTAATGGATTTATATGCCACCAAAATCAAACGACTCTCAGTGGCTTACAATAAAACAATAAAAATCCATAAAAACCATTAAAAATCTCAAAACAAAAAACCCAGCCGAATCGGGAGGAAAGGAGCTAAACGATATAAATACATATACTGTATATGGGAAATGGAGGTGAATATTAAACTACCAACCACCTCCAGGATGATGAGTCCCCATTAGAGTCCCCTGCTAATTGGCAGAGCCAGGTCTTAAGGCCCTTTCGGAAGACCATAAGGGTGGGGGTAGACCTCATCTCTAGGGGCAAGATGTTCCATAGGGAAGAAGCAATAACAGAAAAGGCTCTTCTCCTTGATCCCATCAGCCTAAATTCCTTGGCTGATGGGATCCAGAGGAGGTCTCTTCTGCTGGATCTGGTAGGACAGGAACTCACCATTGGAGTGACACAGTTCCTCAAGTAACCTGGTCTCATGCCATGAAGGTTATGTCAAAGGTTCAACTATACTGGACAGATCTCATCAGAGGAGCCAGACAAAGAATGTCTTCCTCCCATAAAAATATGAGACGTAATTTACAGAAACCCATACTGGCTCGGTCATCACCTGGGTTTGCAAGGACCATGCTAGATGTTGTTGGGGTTCCTGGATATCTAGTGAAAAATGGGCTACAGGACTCCACTAGAGAAGGAAATGGCAAACCACTCCAGTATCCTTGCCAAGAAACCTCCATGGGCAGCAAAAAAGCCTAAAAGATAGGACATCAGAAGATGAGCCTCTCAGACCAGAAGGAATTACGATTAAATCCAGAAGGAGTGACGTGGCTGGGCCAAAGCCAAAAGAAAGCTTAACTGTAGATTTGACTGGAGGTAAAAGGGAAGTCCAGTGCTGTAAAGAACAATATTGCATCGGAACCTGGTATGTAAGGTCTATGAATCAAGGGAAGCTGGATGTGGTCAAACATGAGACGGCGAGATTGAAAAAAAATATCTTTGGAATCAGTGAACTAAAATGGACAGGAATGAATGAATTTAATTCAGATGACCACTACATCTACTACTATGGACAACAATCCTTTAGAGGAAATGGAGTCGTCATCATAGACAATGAAAGAGTGAGAAAAGCAGTACTGGGATACAATCTCCAAAACAACAGAATGATCTTGGTTTGAATCCAAGGCAAGCCCTTCAACATCACAGTAATCCAAGTCTATGCCCCAGCCACTGATGCCAAAGAGGCAGAAGTTGACCAGTTCTATGAAGACCTACAACACCTTCTAGAACTCACACCAACAAAAGATGTCCTTTTCATTATATGGGATTGGAATGCTAAAGTAGGAAGTCAAAAGTTAACCAGAATAATAGGCAAGTTTGGCTTTGGAATACAAAATGAACCAGGGCAAAGGCTAACAGAATTTTGTCAAGATTACAAGCTGATCATAAAAAATATACTTTTCTAACAACCCAAGAGCTGACTCTACATATGGATATCACCAGATGATCAACACAAAATCACACAAAATCAGATAATTATATTCTTTGCAGCCAAAGATGGAGAAGCTCTATACAGTCAGTAAGAACAAGACCTGGAGCTGACTGTGGCTTAGATCATGAGCTTCTTATTGCAAAATTTAGGCTTAAATTGAAGAATGTACGGAAAACCACTAGGGCATTCAGGAATGACCTCAGTGACATCCCTTATGAATATACAGTGGAAGTGAGAAATAGATTTAAGGGATTAAATCTGGCAGACAGAGTACCTGAAGAACTATGGACAGAGGTGCGTAACATTGT
>JANHZU010000001.1:407721-418460 GCA_032468055.1 Acrochordus granulatus
CAACTGTTTAAAAAAGCAGAAACCCTGCCCAGTTGTACATTTGGATACCATACTTGCTGTCTATAATGGTCCATAAACTCTGTAGTTACTTGTGAAATAATTTGATGGTGGAAGGCCATCTCTGGAAGTTAAGCTGGACTGCTTAGTTTTGTTGAGTTGTTATTCAGCCTATTTCCAGTCACAGACGTATCTCTGCACCACCATTTAATTACATAATTTATATTAAAAAAGGTGGTGACCCTGAATTTAAGATCCCTGCAACAAAAGTAAGATCTTTCACTACCATCTTCTCTGTGGATCTAAATATCCTCTTTATTACATTGGTGGAAAATGTACTTTGGTGTAAATGCAAGAAATACAATGAAGTAGTAAATACTAACATTTCAACCCGAGGATGATGTTTGTCCTTGTATAAATTGTGTGTGTGTATGTGATTAAAATGCTGGATTACACAGGTTTTTGGTTTCATCCAACAGAGCTTCTTTGTTGTTAAAAGGAAATTTTCTGGAAACCGGACTCCAACTTGTCCATGATTTAACTTAATTCTCTCTGTAGCATTTTGTTTGAGAATTCTTTAGATGTTGAAAAATGCTAAATTCTATGTTCCAGACAATTATGCAGATTATATTTATACATTTTTGTATAAATATAATTATGCAGATTATATTTATACATTTCACTGAGCTTGGATATTTCTTGGTGCTCCCAGTTAGAAGGACCTTAGCAGAGGAACATCAAGAGAACATCTCCAGGGAATAAAGCAATTATGGATACCAATAGCCAGATTGTTACCTTTAATGGACACAATTGCTCCCTTCGTGCATTCTTGAATTCAGAGAATGGCGCACATGATAGATTCCCTCCCTCTGCGAGAAGGAACAATCTCAGGAAAGACATATTGCACATCATTAAAGGCAGTCTGGTCTTTCTCTGCTGGGCTCTTTGGTTCTTCTACGATTTCTACCTTTGGTCCTTCAGGTGGCTTGTGTTCCTTCTCTTTCTCAATGTTGTCTCCTGCACCTGGACTCTTGGCTTTGATGGCCAGTGGAGCAGCAGCCAGTTCCTCACTGGGTCCCAGAATTCTTGCATGTGTTTGCCGAGTGGTACTTCGTCTCTTCTTGGAGCCATGAGCAAGTACTAAGTACTGCCCCACATTCTCCATCTCAGACAGACTATAGGCCATGGCCCGATGCAATTGCTTGTCTTCACTGGCAGGGTAGGCATAAGAGAATCCAGCACTCTGTGATCGTGGTAGGGGCTGGATATCTTTTGCAGAGCTCAAGATCTCAGGTTGCTCCTGCTGGATAGGTTCTACTGTGGCTGTCAAGCTGTTGGTGGGGTCTGAAAGAGAAAAGCAAAGGGAGGAAAAGAACAGTACCCCTTCATATTCCCTTCATCTTTACTCTATGTGGTTAGAAATTCCCCCAATACTGCACTTCACTGTAGTGTATTAAACAACAAAAAGGATTTCCTGAACTACTGCAGAAGCAGTGTTTATAAAACATTGAGAGCGATTGGGATTTCTTTTTAGCATTTATAAATGGAGCAATAGGAGAAGGTTTTTCCAATTACCCTTGTTTGCTTGTCTATCTACTTTGGCTGAACAACTTTAAAAACTGGTCCACCTTGTAAACAAATATACGATTCAGGGCAGAAGCAGAACTAGGAAAGGGGCTATCTTTTCCCACAGGAGGTCAGGTGAGAAAAATCCTAAATTCTATCTGGGGAACAAGTGGGAAAAATACACAAACCATTACAGGATGTCCTGACTCTGCTGCAGGAAAGAAATACATGAAGAACAGCTTTCATGACAGTCTAATCCAGAAATGTATAAACTATGACTTTCAAGTCTATTTGGTGGGCTTCAGCATTTCCTAGTTTTCAGCATCAACTGCTATGGGGAAAATACAAGGCATGAGCCACGTGTGTGTGTGTGTGTGTGTGTGTATCCAGATTTAGGATATGAAAGTGTGATAAATATGACCTAGACGGAGAAGGGCAAAAGAGCATGAAAAGCATGTAGCTCCAGAAGATTAGAATGTAATCCACTCCTGGTCTAATCCCTGCATAGGTACTACTGGATAATGAGGTGGGATGCCCTCTTGTCTCCATGGATTTCATTGACTAGAGTAAGGTACTGTATGCAACTCCTCTTCCTCTATTTCAAGTCTTTGTCCCAAAACCCCTTCATCTTCCCTCCTAGTACATGTCTGTTCTGTCCCCAAAATCAGATGTCTTACCTTGTCCTCCTATTTTGAGCAAACCATTCTCATCAATTTCTACTTTCTCCTGTCCATGTTCAAGAATCCTGCAAAAGAGCCCAGTTTCCTCTTTTGTAGGAAATGAAACATCAGCCCAGTATATTTTGGCCAATTACCATGAGTCCCTGGCCTATCCATGGTGGGGGCAATATTGGTGATTTCATCTGTAGCTTTCTCCATCTAAGAACTATTAGCCAACTACAGAAGTGGTCTAGAGCTTATTAGATTAACTTGCCTATAATAGTTATATTATAGTCACAATCTATCTGATTTTAATGTATTTATAATTACACATGTAGTAATTATAATGTTTTAATTCATGTCTATAACTTATTATATAAAGATTCCAGGAATGGATGGATGGGCTTTAATCTAAATAAATGATTGTGGGGAAAAATAACATAAAAATAGGAAAGTTCTGTTCAACTGTTTTTGAAGATCATGAAAACCAACAAGGATGTATCTGAACATCTGAGGACCTCCTTCTGGCCATTAACAGATAAACAGTGCACATTCAGAAATCTTCAGATAAACTAAAAGAACATAAAAGGTTGCAGTGGGAGAATATTAATCTACACAAAAAGCTACCCAGATTACTTTTAAATATTTTTAAACAAACATTTTTTTAAAAATGTATAGGCATGAGCAAGGCAAAATAATGATGTTTTGTCAGGAAACAGTTTTAAGTTAAACACTAGAATTAATGTCTTACTTGTGGGTAAGAAGTACTTTTGATTATCTAATCTCTAGTATTCTACTTCTACCCTTTCTAAAAAGTCACTTATGCTTTAGTGGAAATGATTGTGAGAACAGGCTATCCCAAAAATTACAGGATCATCCTCATCACCTCACCTTTTGGTGGTTATCCGTTTGCCATTGACATATTTGGTAGAAGTGGAGATGGAGCGGAATCCTATTCCCAGTTCAGCACCAGGCCCAAAAGTAGTGTAGAAATCTGAAAAAAGAGAAGGATCAACATTTATTCTGAGGAGAGAGGATATAAAATCATAGAATTGTCACAGTGGCATTTCAAAGATCATCTAGTCTTTGACAGAAAAACCAATTAAACCATCCATGAGAGGTGGCTGTCCAGCTTCATCTTAAAAATCTTCAGAGCTGGACAACCTACAACTTCCAAAGATAAACTGTACCACTCTTACTGTGAGAAGGTTTTTTTTTCCTTTATTAAACAAAACAAATATTTTAGATGAAGTAAGCAATATAAACAAAATCTAGGTAGCTGCAACTTACATCTGTTATTTCTGAACTTAGTTTCTGTGGCCAAGCAAAATAGTTCTTGTTCCCCTTCTGCGTGGTTTTCCTTTATGACTATAATGACTCCTCTTAATCCTTTCTACAGACTGAACATCCCAAGTTTTTCAACTTATCCTCATTAGCTAAGTCTTCAGTTTCCCTGGATCATTCTTGCTGCCCTCCTCTGAACCCTCTCTTATCTGTCTATGTCCTTCTGGAAATGTAGTGCTCAGAATCATACACAATACTCCAAGTAATACTCGACAAGAGTTCTGAAAAGTAATAACTTCACCTGTCTTTGATACAGTGCATCTTTTGATGCAGTCCAGAACTGTGTTGGTCCACCTACCATCTGCTTCACACTTCTGATCCATATTCAGCTTATTATCAATAACCATGCCCAAGTCTTTCTCAAACGTAGGGTTTTGTAGCCATATATTCCCCATCTTGTAGATGTACCCTCTTCCCCCCATGGTAACACCTTACAGTTCTTATTCAACCACATCTTATTCCTCTCAGCCCAATCTTCCAATTTGTCTAAATTGGACTGCAATCTTGTTTTATCATCTGGGATGTTACCCAGACCTCTCACTTTTTTATCTTCTGTAATTTAATAAGTAGTCCATTAATCCCTGCATCTGAGTCATTAATAAAAATGTTGAATAATCCCCTAGGAGATATTAGAAGCTTTCCAAAGTCAGTGAGAACTATCTTTTGCTAATTAAGGAACAAGACAAAAAGGAATACAAATCTAATGGGAGAATTATATTTACTTTTTCATTAATTTAATTTAATTGAGACTCCCAAGCATTTGAAAAACAAGTCTCAAGACCCTAAGAGTAAATGGAGCCAGACTGACCTTTAAAAAGCCAAAACTGGTTTCTTTGCCATAATGTAGTTTGTCTGGTTTGGCTCAATATATTTACTTCGGAAACTTATATGTTGCCCCTCTCACCAATAAGGTGACTGGGGGGCTTTCAAACAGTATTTTATATGAGCGCAGCCATTGTGGTTTTGAAATCATGGTTTATGGATTAATGTGATATATAAACTCTATCAGCTATAAGTTATTCAACAAATCATATTGAGTAATCCTTAACCTGGTGCAATATAGGAACCCATCCTCCAATGATGGGATCTAACAAATTGTGCAATTATCATGCACAGCAACTGGGGCATAGAGGACTACTCCGCTGTTTGAAAAAGCAAGAGAAGAAAAAATCCCTACCTGTCTGGTCTGGAGCATTATAGGAGCAATAGGAGAAAGTACCACTTCCTGGCATGGTCCACGTAGATATCCCTCCTGGTAGATCAGTACAGGGTGAAAAATCTTCTGCAAAGTAAAGAAAAGATTAGTAAATTGAAGATATCACAAGGACATATTAGATAACAGTTGTTTCAAGCAATAGGCTTATATTATTGCTGTTCTCTCAAAAATTCTGAGCAATATATAAATAAAAATCTGCAATTAAATAAGCTTGAGCAGAGAAAGAAGATTGTACGTAAAATCCTTCAAAGAATTCAAAGAAGGAATGGGGTTCAGATATAGGCATAAAAAAGAAACCTATGGTTAAGAAGATCAAATACTGTAGCCAGAGAGAAATAGTCAAAGCTGAACAATAAGGGGGAAATTTTTAGGCTTCAGCTGTTCGGTATCAGGTTTTTTGGATGCCATCCTTCTGTTTCCCACCTGCCTCAACAGACTTTATGTAGAGGAGAAGACTCATGATAGATGATGTCAAATCAAACAACTTTAGATAATGTTCAAATCAAACAAAAAATACTTTTGTAAGAAAGCACTGATCAAGGATATTTCCAGAAAGTTTCACTTTTATCCAGCTCTTGACTTTCTGTACTATTTGAATGATATGTCACTATCTGGATTCACTCAACTAGCAGATCAAGAAAGTTAATCAAACGGCCTGGCAGCTTGTCTGTTTTTATTGAACAACAACTGCAGCATACAATTTCTAAAGAATGCTGGGCGTGTTCTGAAACACACACTCAGTTTATGTAAAGTAATATCAAAGCATGCATACAATTTAGCACAAATTGAGAAGTCACCTAAACCCCCCCCACAAAACTTGCAATCCTGATGTGAAGAGCCAGTTTTTTTAAGAGATACATTGCATGGAAAAAAATTTCTAGTAATAAAAAGCTGAATGTTAAATGAAAGACTTGGTTTTAAGGTTATATATTAAAGGTGAATACTGTTCCTAGGCAACGCAAGACTCTCTAAGCTTTTGTTGCTCAGCTATCATAGGGTAATTTTGACTGTTGTAAGAATGTATGAGATCACATACTTCAAAGACCTTTTTATGTTTTCAGGTATTCTAACAATAGTTGCAACATACATTGCAATACAATAAGTTTCCATCTAACATGGGAATGTCTGTTAATTAAATGGAAACCTGATAGTCATTCTTCTGGTCCTCTCTTCCCTCTTCCTGCAGTAGAGAAGAGGCAGGGATTTGTCTCCTTTTCTTCTTCAGGAGAAGAAAGTAAATGAAGAAATAATGCTACTGCATTCGCTCCCATTTGATTTTTCTTCATCTTTTAATAGTTCAAATAGCTATTCTTGAGTCCCAGCCTGGATATCATATGCAGTGGCTGGGCATTGTCCAAAGGTTTTTGTGAAGGAAAAGAATACCATCCTCCAGTTCTGTTCATCAGGAAGATTTCCTACTATGTGATTAATTTTCATTAAAATTCTGATTTGTTTGTTGATTGTTATTTGCTTGAATTCCAAGGCCAGCTCTAAATGTTTTGCTGCCAGAGGCAAAAGGCAAATTAGCCCTTCCCATTTTTCCCCCATATAGTTAGGTAGAGTGGACTGGTTGTTAATATATTTGTTATTTAATGGTTATATTTCTACCCCATCTTTCTTTCAGAGCTTGAGGCCCACAAAACATTCTCTCCATTAATTTTTATCCCAACAGTAATCTTGGAAGATAGGCTGAGCTGCACAATCATGCAGTTTCCTTGGCTAAATCTAGACTTTAAGCTGGATTTCTCAGGATTAGTCCAATACTTCTTCAATGTCACCTTCAACTTCCAGACTTCCTAATCAGCAGGGCCATGACTGAAAATTCTGGAAATTAAAATTGGCATATCTGGATGGCACCAAGATTGAAAGAGGCACCAAAGGAGTAGTGAATGCCATATTGGCTCTTGCTTCAGAACTGATGGCAAGATAGCCCCCCATCACTGCTCTAGCCCACTGTACCCAAGAGCTTGGCCTTCAGCAGAAAGCAGGCTGTGGGGTATACGTACCACAAATTTCTCCTCTGCTGTGGCAACTGCTATTAGAAGCTATTGCCTGATTAATGAGAGGACTGTCTATACTTGGCACTGTATGTGAATAAAACTTTTGTCTAATTATCTCCATTTTGCATATTCACTTTTAAATCTTATCTGTTTCTTTCTTTGGAAAATATTGGGCATTGGCTGAAGAGTGTTCAAAGCTTGGGATAATTCCTGTTTTTTTAAGAAAACCAAGGCATCCATTACAAACCCCAGTGACATCAAAACAACAAGTATATAATGATGTCATCACACAAATGCTATAATTATGTACTTTTGTCATGACATCTGACACAATTATGTAAGTAATGGCATTTACATGAGGACACCATTGTGTAGAAGTTATAAATTACCTATACACACCTTGGATGTCTTAGGTATACATTTTAATATATAAAATTGAGGACATGCCTTTTTGACAGAACACATTTAATCCAGTCTTTGGCACCTCCAAATAAACAAAAGATCAAAAGAGTGATAGGACGGGCCAAGACCTCACTTGAAATATTGAAGATCTGCTTCCCATTAATATTGACAGCACTGAGCTAGAAGTGCAGTCTCCAAGACAGCTGGTTTCTACATCACATCCCCGATGTACGAGCTATACTTACCAAGGATTTCAGTGAAGGGATCTTGTCCTTCAAAAAATTCTCTGAAAACCTCATCCGCATCCCGAAATGTGAACAGGAGATCAGGGGTCTCTGTTGTGCTTGGGTATGGTCCCGTTCCTTGCAGAAAACAAATCAGATACCTGTCCATCATACATTCCAATTTTCCCAAGTAAGGAAAGGAAGGAAATGAATTGCATAAGACAGCTGAGGCTGGGAATGATCCCTTCACCCACAGTAGGCTACAGCAGAGCCAGAAAAAGCAGAGAATCCTCTGTTGAATTGGAGGATGGGAAGAAGAGACCCAACTACGAAGGAGCTCTAAAATAAGGGCTACACATACACACACACACAAAGGGGACAGTTATAGAAGCATTGATCAAACATTAAATCCCTCTTCATTTTGAACAATTTGATTTTTTGACAGAAGAATGTTATGGAACTGTTCAAACTCTATTTCTGATAGGATAGAAACTGCCTGGATGTAAACAAAAAGCATCGTACATAGATTGGATACTGTCCTTGGGTGTTAATGAATTCACATGTTTATAGGGTGGCAGGGAAAAGCATAGGTTACATAGGATGCTGTGACAAACACTAGCACACATCCAACGCATGCACAGAGAATATAGGCTCTTACCAAATATCTCTGAATAATTTGGAAGAGGATGCTTACCAGTACTTAGATCTAGAAGACCCTCTGATCCATAGAGGTCATAAAGGTCACGTTTATAATCTGGAAAAAAGATGATGCAAGGGAACACAATTCTTAAGTACATTCAGCTTTCATTATACTTGTTGCACAGTCCCACCTCAGTATCTAACCTTTCCACTGCAACACTGAAGCCCAATGGCCATAGCCAGAAGCCAACGTTCAGCAGTAGAAAACACGGAACTATTTCTGGTTCCTTGGCAAAAATCTCTGGTCCTTCCATAGCAAGAGACAAAGGGAAGGCCAGAAACCCAAGGAAAGCTCCTTGGGTATCAGGAGAAGAAAAATCAAGGAATGGCAGTTGTGTCGCAATATAGTGAGAAATGAATTATTGTTTGTATGAAAACTGTTGTGCCATTCAAGAAAGGAAAGCTAGAAGCCAAGTATACTGGGAGCAGTTCAGAGAAGAGGACTGAAAACAGGATGGGGCACACATCCTAATTTCTTACCATCTGACAGAACTTCATATGCTTCTGCTATCTCCTTGAATTTTCTTTCAGCATATTCCTTGTTCCCTGGGTTCTTATCTGGGTGCCATTTCAGCGCATTCCTCCTGTACCTACAACATTCCAGAGAGAGAGAGAGGGTTATGTTTCACTGCTAAGCCAATAGTAGATCTCTAGTCTCAGACAGTATGACAGCCATCAGTTGGCAGCCAAATAAATCAAAATTGAAGAGCCTCTCTGATAATAATCTTCCCTAGGAGATACTAATGACTCACAACTATACCAATTGTCCTACTTTATCTGAATTTATATATTTGTTAAAGAATGCTTACTATGAAAGTATGAGTGAAATCACTACAAAAATAATTGCATTGTATCTATTATTTCATATGTATGGGTAAATAATTTTAGCATTTCTTGGAGCTTACAAAGTCTTTTCATCCTCCCAAAAAGTTAAGAGTAAACATTAGGCTTCCTATTATACCTCACTCCAGATGAACAGTAAAGTATACTTAACTTTGTGCGATAGTTCCTGTCTCATAAAATATGTTGTAAGAATGTACAAATTATTTTGAATCTGAACTGTGTGAAACATTCTGCCCTAAACTGAGAGCTATGTCATGTGTCAAACAGGCCACTTAGAGCATTTGGGAAGTGTTTGCTCTTGAAACAGCTGTTTTAATATTGAAACACTTCCAAAACATTCAAAGATACCCATTATGTATTTGAAATAGGTGCACATTCATAATAGGTGCATATTCAACCTTTCAGTTCAAGATACTTAGAATGAAAACATTTTGCACAATCTTCTTCAACCTGGAACTCTCCCAGATGTGTTGAATTCCTACCATCTTCAACAAACATAACAGACACAGTAGTGATACATATTGGTTTTAGGTATGAAAGCTGTAATTATGTAGCCCAACACAAATGGAAGGTATCTGATTAGAAAGACTGATCTAGTAACATTTTAGACAGGCAAAGGGATCTCTGAGCAAGGACTACTTACGCCTTTTTTATATCATTTGGGGAGGCAGTTTGTGGGATGTTGAGTGTTTGGTAGTAATCAACCATGGTGCTGTTTCTGTTGGGTGAGGTTGGCTGTAAATCAGGAGAGAAAATGAGATTACTGTGATACATGCCATAGATTTACAGTGCTGTCCAACAATTCAGAAATACAAGTGCACATGATCTAAATAAATATGTTTCATATTGGAGACCATGCAAAAGGCCAGTCCCTTTTGAACGAAAAGGAAATTGAATTGACAGAAGAACAGTAGTTACGAGGTGTAGAAAAATTCTGCAGCAAAGATTCTCAAGATATGGCCCTATTTTTCATTTTCAGTTTAAAAATTAGGGCAGGCTTCACAAGTCTTCCATCTTGAAGCACTACAGTACTATCTTGAAGTTCTACTAAGGGAGGAGAAAACAGTTTGAATTTGAAATATTTCAAACTCAAAATGTTCAGTTTTGAGACTGAAATATTTAGAGTTCAAAATGAGTTGCTCTGACCATTCTAGAAGTGTTCTTAGCTTGAAGACCCCTGTTCTAAGTTAAAAACAAAGTGCCTAAATTGTGCATTGTGAAACTTTGCTCCCTACTGATGAAGAAGTTGAGACCTGGACAAAAGCTGCCTCCTTTTGCAAAGTAGGGGAAATATCATTGCTGATCTCCATATTCTATTTTGCTGGCAGTAGCCACGAAGCACACTTCTACTTTCCTTCTACTTCATATTGTCCATAATCAGTGGTAAGTAATTCACATGCCATAGGAAGTGTGTTACACTGAATTAGGTTGATTCATTTAATGCTGAATTAAAGCCAATTTAACACTAATTGGCTTCAGGGGCAGGAATTTTTCCAACCCTACCTGGAAATACTGAAGACTGACTCTGGGACTTTCTACTAAAACATGATCTTTCACTGAGCTAGATCATTCGCTCTATGACTTTGTTCTAAAAGAACTGAATCAAAAAGGAAGACTGTTAGAGTAATAGTAGGATACAATAATAAGCTTAGAATCTCTGCAAAGTCAGGTAGGAATTCTTAGAAATTGATGCACCGATTGTAAGCATGAAATCTACTTCGCAACAAAGTTTAAAAAACAGGCATCTGGACTGGATTTTTCTCAAGTCGAAGACGTTTCGCCTTTAATC
>JANHZU010000001.1:435640-450260 GCA_032468055.1 Acrochordus granulatus
TAGTTCTTGGTTCACATACTGCTGAAGCCTAGCTTGTAGTATTTTGAGCATAACTTTGCTAGCATGTGAAATGAGCACATAGTAAGGTAGTTTGAACATTCTTTGGCATTGCTCTTCTTTGGGATTGGAATGTAAAGTGACTTTTTCTAATCCTGTGGCCATTGTTAAGTTTTCCAAATCTGCTAGCATGTTCCATGCAGCATTTTAACAGCATCATCTTTTAGGATTTTAAATAGTTCGACTGGAATACCGTCACCTCCGCTAGCTTTGTTGTTAGTAATGTTTCTTAAGGCTGGCTTGATTTCGCACTCCAAGATGTCCAGCACTATGTCAGCAACCACACCATCATGGATATCAGGGATATGTACATCTTTCTGTGTATTCTTGCCATCTCTTCTTAATACCTTCTGCTTCTGTTAGGCTCCTACCATTTTTCTTCTTTATCATGCGCATTCTTGCATGAAAACTTCCCTTAATATCTCCAATTTTCTTGAAGATATCTCTAGTCTTTCTCAATCTATTGTTTTCTTCTATTTCTTTGCATTGTTCATTTAAGAAGGCCTTATTATTCTCTGCTTGTTTTCTCTGGAAATCTGCATTCAGTTGGCTATATCTTTCCCTTGCCTTTTGCTTTCCTTCTTTCCTCAGCTATTTGTAAAGCCTCATCAGACAGCCACTTTGCTTTCTTGTATGTATTTTTCTTTGGGATGCTTTTAGTAGCTACCTCTTGTACAATATTACATACCTCCATCCTTAGTTCTTTAGGCACTCTGTCTACCGGATCAAATCCTTTAAATCTATTCCTCACCTTTATTGTATATTCGTAAAGGATATCATTGTGGTCATTTTTGAATGGCATAGTACTTTTCCTTACTTTCTTCAATTTTAGCCAAAATATTGCACTAAGAAGCTCATATCTGAGCCATAATCAGCTCCAGGTCTTGTTTTTACTGACTGTATAAAGCTGCTCCATCTTGGGTTCAAAGAATATAAACAATCTGATTTCAGTATTGGCTATCTGATGATGTTGATGTGTAGAGTTGCCTCTTGGGTTGTTGGAAAAGTGTATTTGTTATGACCAGCATGTTCTCTTGACAAAATTCTGTTAGCATTTGCCTTGCTTCATTTTGTACTTCAAGGCCAAACTTGCCTTTTACTCTGGTTATCTTTTGACTTCCTACTTTAGAATTCCAGTCGCCTATGATGAAAAGGACATTTTTTTGGTGTAAGTTCTAGAAGGCATTGTAGGCTTTCTTCATAGAACCAGTCAACTTCAGCCTCTTTGGCATCAACAGTTGGGGATTAGACTTGGATTACTGTAATTGCCTTGGATTTGAACCACTAGACTTCCCTTTCACCTCCAGACACATCTACAGCTCAGCATCCTTTTGGCTTTGTCAGCCACTTCACTCTTTCTGGAGCTACTTGTAATTCCTTCCAATCTGAGGGGCACATCTTCTGGCATCCTATCTTTTAGTCTTTTGTAACTGTCCATGGGTTTTTCTTGGCAAGGATACTGGAGTGGATTGCCATTTCTTTCTCCAGTGGAGTTCTCTAGCCCATTTTTCACCAGATGTCCAGGAATCTCAACAACATCTAACATGGTCCTTGTTAACCAGGGCATGATTGAGCTGGTTTGGGTTTCAGTAAATTGTGTGTCATCATATTTTTATGGGAGAGATACACTCTTTCTCTGGCCCCTCTGATGAGATCTGTCCAGTATGGTTGAACCTCTGGCATCTCATCTTCTTCAGAGCACACAAGCCCCCAACCACACCAAGGGGGTGCTTCACTAGGGGGTAGAAAAAGATAGAAAGACAGAATATACTGTGAACATATTGGATCATATGAGTTATTTCTGAAGGCAGAATATCATTCCCTTATGTATGAGAACCTCATAGATTTTTATGGAGATCTTATTATTACTTTGAATGATCATTTCTGTTCTGTTCTTTTACCCCCACCCAAAGTCTCAGGAGATATAAGAAATTTCATATTTCTAAGATGGGATCTGAAATACAGTCAGAAGTGAATTCTAAACCCATCTTCAAAGGCAGTTTACAGTGGAATGAATTGAGTTGGGAGAATAAGAGGCCTGCCTTGGATTTCTGATTGGTGATGGTGGGTGAGAAGATCTTGGGCCATCAGTCAGATCTTTTCTTTAGTTCTTTTTCTGTAAGCATGTACTTGGAAGCAAGCTGTCACATTAAAGGCATAAGCATTCTGTGTGAATCCCAATGTCTCAAAAATGCAGCATTACTGTAATATTGGTTCAAATATCAAGGAGAATAGGGACACTCAAAGATGGCATTCATTCATTCCTCTTCGCTTTAGCCTAGATATCAAGTTTCTGCATCTATAATTGTATTTTTATCTCTTTGATTATTAACAAATAATAGCAACCAAATTTGACTTTCAAATCATTCCTTTATTGAAAACCTGCTGTATGTGGAAACTTCTGATCTCTGAAACAAGTGTCCAGCACTTGGGCACCTTTCACAGATTATGGTGAAACCACTTGCACCAGCACTGGGAACATCTTAGACAGGAAAATGAGCCATTTGATGTATATATTTCAGTGGGATTGTTTACATGTGATGGCCATGTCTTCCTTTCCTGAAATGAACTACCGATGTGTGGAAGAAAGTTCTTCTTTGGATGTAATTGGTTTATTCTATTCCATGCCTGGATATTTTCCCCCTGGTTATTATGCAGATTTGAATTTGTTCCATATGGTTTTTGTTTATCTGATAAAGCTGTTTGACCACATAGTAATTCAGCTGTCCTGCCAAATGGAAAGCTGTTTGCATTTTCTTCTGGACCAATCCAGACAGTAGCTGGTACTTTCCAGGTATAAGATGGCTGGCTGTTCTCCACAGCCCTCTCTCTAGCTTCAGGGACTGCTTTTCTGCCTCTCTCATCAGACCATCCACTTTTCTGGACATTTATCTTGCTCTTCCCAGCCTGTGGTTCCTTTTTTTGGACATCCACGCTGTTCCTTATAGCATTTAAATCATTTTTCTGCATGTTTACCTTGCTCTTCTCAGCATGCAACTTACTCCTCCTAGTCTGAATCTCTTTCTTTTGAGAACATCTTGCTTTATCAATGTTCAGCTCACTTTTCTGGGATTGAACATTTGCCTTCCCATCCCATGCTCCTTTTTGAGGGGACAACGAAACAGTATTCTTTCTAGTGTATCTCATGTATCTAGGACCTCTATAAGGTTGGTCAAATTTTTCTTTCTGCCCAGGTGTCTGCCCAGTTTTGGTGTCCAGCCCCTCTCTGGGGCAAGATCTTCTCTTTTGTCCTGGAGGCTTCTTAATTTGCATTTCATGTTTTCCAGAAAGACTATCAGTCTTCCCTTTCTGAAGCTTTTTCTTGCTGGGAAGCTCAGATTTCCCATTCTGCTCTTTTTTTTTACAGGCATATCTCTTTCTCTCTCCACTATATTCTTCAGTTTCTAGCTTTGAAAGCTTTGGGTTCCCAATTTGGATCTCTACATTTTCATCCTGTTTTATTTTTTCTTTGCTTGACTTATTCTTTCCCATGTGAGCCTTTCTCTTCCCATTGCAGTTCTCAGTATTCTCACCAAAAGGCTCTTGACCGGACTTTCTGTTCTTAGCATGCAGCTCGCCTTTCACACCAGACCCTGTTTTCATCTCAGTCTGCAACCCATTTCTTCCATCCGGCCTGCTGAAATAATTCCTGGCCTGAAAATCTGCTTCTTTGGTAGATAAATTATTTTGCTTTGTCTTTTTATCCTTTGGCTGAGACTTCTTCCGCACACACAAAGGAAAGGCTTTGTTAGGATCTGAATAATTAGACTCAGATTCTGAGTCTGTATTAAATTCACTGGAATCACTAATTTCAGAACTGGGCTTAGAACTTGATTCACCATGTGACTCTCCAGATTCAGGACTGAGATTATCCTCTGAATGTGATGACTCATTGGTAGAATTAAAGGTTGAATCATCATATTCAGAACAGGAGCTGCTGTCATTCTCAGAAGTTTCTTGAATGCACTGTTTATCCAATTTTGCATTGGATTCCTCTTCTCTTGGGCTACTGTTGTTGGGATTCTCATGAGTAGACAGCACACCTGGAAGAAACTAGGTTTTTAATCTAATTAAAGAAAAAATTAACAACAACCCACAACATTTAACAGTTCCAGCCATCCAGGTATAAATATTTGTGGTGTTCTTCCTGACCACATCTGCTACCTCTTTATATTCTACTGAAGGAATTGCATACCTAAAGGAATAAGTGGAAAAGTATAGCATTGCACAAGGTCATTAGGATACCTCAGAAGATTTCATTTATTGTGTTAAACTTACTCTGGAGGCTCAATGTAAGAAACAGAGCTAGATAAATTTATATTGTGTATAATACCACAATTACTTCCTATTGCTACTGTTGGCTTCTAAAAACAAACCAAAAAGCCCTCATAAAAATATTCAGAGACAAGATAATTCCTTAAAACTTTAAGGATCCAGAAGGAGGGATTTAGTCTGGAGCCTTAGGAATGACATTCTGTGTTCAACATCACTAGATAGAGCATATTATCAAGAAAATCATCCCAATTACAAGACAGAGGGCACCATTTATTTAGTATGAACTGCTTAGAATACAGTACATGGATTGCAATGAATGTGTTGCAGACAGAAAAATGCACTGTTGTAATCAAACTGGGTGACAACCTGGTACGTTCTTTTTATTTTTGCTTCTATTTATGAACTGGTTTGTATATTTTTATGGTCTTTTTACTGTAAGTCCTCCAGAGTCACTGATAGCGAGTGGGGCAGCAAATACATTTAATAAATAAATGTTCAAAATTTCAGCATCCCACTTTGTGTTCTTACCAATCTATCTTGTCTGCCAGGTCACTCAGAAGCAAATCACATTTGTATTTTAATTGTTTTGCTTTTGGCTTGATGATCCAAGAATCTACAGTCTAGCTATGACTAAAATCCCCAACAGAGAAAGACAAGGGCAGATCCAAGCCTGAGAGCTACTTTGCTTCTTCAATTCTTCTGCTTCAGAGCCAAAATACCTGCTGTGAAGATAAACTGTCAGACTGACCTGCATATCCCTGGTAATACTTAGTAAAAAAGGATGGATAGTTACTGCATTTTTCAACATCCCTAAAAGACAGCAAAATGCAGTAGGGATTGTGAAACTGACCAGAATGGCACCATTCATGTCTTCTTTAACTAAATACACCATGCTGTGATAATGAAACACATGTCTTTGATGGCCAGCTATAAGTATCCTTTGAACCTCAGATGTGACTCTATAAATAAGGAAAAGTGTTATAGAAGCATTGTTTGGACCTCAACAATCAGCAGCTAAGTTGCTAAATTACTCACCAGCTTCATTCTGTTTATCACTGAGGGAGCAGGGATGGTTACATTTGTTCTCTGAAATAAAAAAATGTACCTTGAAGTTATCTGTTACAAAAATTGTGTGGTCCATAGAATAATTTAGAATTCTGAACAAATCATGTGTATATACAAAGAAAGAGTAATTATTTAAATGTTCAAACACTTTGATGATACAAAGTTTATTAAATGCAAAGAATATCATATGTATCTCAATGTCAGTTAGGAACAGCTTTGTTACAAAAATACAGGGAACATCATGCATATGTTTATAGTTGAAATTTTGCTACAGAAGTTGATCATAAGCCTCAGGCTACTATTTAAAGTACATTTTATAGATGTACTTCTGTACTAACAAAGACTATTTTTTTCCATTGCAAATCTGTGACTTTCTCCCTGCAGCAAGTTACTTCTAGGTGATATTCTGTCCTCCTCATTCCTTAGAGGTAGGGATGTTTCTGACCAAAATAAATCAGACTCATGTTTATGAACTGAATACATTAATTCCATTTTCTGATCAATTGTTGGAGCAAATAGCTCGACAAAACAGAAAATATTTTGCAGGATAATGGGATCACTAAAGGCAACTTGATTGGAGAATAGGAAAAAGTCTATACAATAGCTTTATATCTAATACACACAATAGATGTTACACTTTAGATATAATATGAGAAAATAATTATTTGAGGCAAGGGGTATGTCTGCATTGCATTCCTTATATTTTATTAATTTTCAGCAAAAAAGAATACAACATATAGACAATAACAAAACACAATATAACAAATAATCATATATAAAATATAAAATACACACACACAACAAAAACTATACAAAAAAAGAAAAAAATACTCTTCCTATCACTCCCAACCCAGCTTTGAGTGAATCTCTATCCATAAATCAATATTAAAAAAATATTTCCCTCAATTTAATGAAATTAATATAATAAAAATTATATACTATAACTTTCTATTGCTATATATTCATATTTTAATTATCCTAATTTTTTAATGTACACAGTATTTCATCAAAACATATAAACTTGTCCCAAAATCATCACATTTGTCCATGAGGATTCCTTTGTTCTAATTCATCAGCAGTTCTAATTCACCCACAAATTGGAAGTCATTCTAATTCCAGGACAACTTTCAATCTATTAGAAACTTCTTTATTATCTTATTTCAGGAGAATTACCAACATAAACATATTTCACTCTTTCTCATCACTCTCCTCCGGAAAGCCTCATATGAGACAGAGCACAACAAAATCTTCAGTGGCAGTGTCTAAGACGTCTAATCCAGTCCACAGCTCGTTAAGAACTCGCATATCAAAACTCTCCTTAAACATTGAGTTGATAAATTAAGGTAACCATACCACCTGACTGCCAGATCATCCTCAGAAATCTTAACATTTGTCTCAGCAAAACTAGTTCTTTGCCCATCCTTACAAATCCCTTGAAAATGTTTTTGCAATGTTTGTTCAGCAATAAATCTTCTTACAAATTGAACTGTATTGTCCTCAAGCAAGTAACCTTCTTCCACTAAAATCAAATTCACACTAAGAATTCTGTTTAAATAACTAATTATTCCATCTTTACTTCCACCTCTTTTCTCTGAAGACCTCCCCTATATGAAAAAGGTCTTTTTCTTTCATAAACCCAACAGTACTTGATTAAATGCAAACTTTTCCTCTGACAACTTTATTTCTTCAACTTCTAAACCAAAAGTTCCCATTTTCCCCTTTATTTGTATAGGTTTACGTTCAGATTGACTCATACTTTTCAACTTCTGACTTTTGTTGCATTTTTTCAATATTCCCCTCTATTTTCCCCTCTAAAAAAACTCTATTTTTTGTATCTTTTTCTCAAATGTTTGCAATTTTTCTCCCCGTCTGACCTCTATATTTTCATTTAAGTTTTTGGATTTCATCCAAAATCTCCCTCAACAGCTCTTGATTTGTAGTCATTTTTCCTCCTCTAATACAAGCAAAAAAGAAAAAGGGAGATACACAACAATATCAGTCTTTTAGATTGGATGGTGAAGTCTCAATTCAGCAATGCACTTCTGTCACATGCCACTGTTATTACCGGGCAACAGCCAGTCCTCAGTAAGTAAATGAAGAAACTGATGATATTCAAAATAAAGAAGGAAAAATGGACTCCCTACTTCAGATGAACACAGTTCAAAATGCCAAAATACATATTAACATTTTTACTTGGAAAACTCTGCATCTTCCAGGAATTTAACACAGCAGACAGTCCAAGATTCCAAACAAATACATTCCCACACATGTAAGGAGTTAATTGCCGATCTGACCTTCTTGTCTGGAATAAATCTTCCAGAAGCAGATAAGCCTTTCAGCAAAGCCCAAAATATTGTGATTCAATAAGGGAAACTGTGTATAATTCAAACAGCTGAACCCTCAGCTTTCAAAAAATAAAGCAAAAAAGAAAAGCAAAAAAAAGAAGCTAAGACCAGATTGGTCTTGCTAAATAAAAAGGCAACTTTTGAATGACGATCTCTTTCCCAGCTCCCCAAACTGCAGGCACCCAGTTTAGAAGAATTCCTGTTTCTTCTGTCCACAGCAGCTGCAAATCATCCAGGAGCATCTGGACTGATTCCAAGAGCCTTCTTTATCCAAAGAGGTTCTCCAGCCAGGAAAAATCAACCTGGCACAGTCTGAGTTGCTTACAGCGCCATGTCTGGTGGATGTGTCCATGCATTGCATTCCTAAGGGGCACTTAATTATTAAAAAATGCAAATGATGTGCTCACACTGTCATTTATTGCTCTGACATTTATCAGAATGAAAACAATTTTATAAGGGACTGTTGGTGTCACAAAGAAAGATGATCAAATCTAAATCTAATTCATTTATAAATAATGTTTTTTGAGCTCTTGGTTTAAAATTTCAATAGATTTATTTGAATACGAGAGGCAACAATAGTTTTAGGTATAGATTCATTAACCAGAAACGTGAAGAGTTATACTGAATACTAGTTATACTAGTATTCATAAACGTGAAGAGTTATACTGAATACTGAATAACAATAATTTGTTATTCATGGAATAAAATAGTTTAAATTAATTACATAGACGTCAGATTAATTACCAAAAATACAAGCAATCTGAATCATTTATAAATTTAAAGCATAAACTTATAAAATTGGAAGAAGCTTTTTAAATCATCAAGTTCAGCTCCCTGCTCAATACAGAAATCCAAATTAAAGTACCCCAGACAGATAGCCTCTTCCTGAACACACCCAGTGAATGGGAACCCATCAGTTTTCAAGGTAACCGATTTCACTATTCAACTGCACTGTTGAAATTTTTTCTGTGATTCAACTGGTATTTGCCTTCCTGTAATTAAAATTAATTATTCCATGTTTTGTATTTTATAATGATAGAAAACAGGTCTAGACCTTCTTCTGTGTAACAGCCTTTCAGATAATTGAAGGGTGCTATCATATCCTCCATGTCTCCAATCTTCTCAACACTAAATATTCTTAATACTTTCAAATTATCTTCATGGGGCTTAGTTTCTAATTCCCTCATTATCCTCATTGCTCTTATCTGAATTTGTTTGTCTGAATCCATGTAGGGTTTCATGAAGAGACCACAGTACTCAGGATAGGGTCCAATCAATGCAGAATAAATTGGAGTGATTATTTTTTAAAATTTAAACGTTAGGATTGTCTAGAGTTGTCTCTGTGAGTGGTATAGTACAAAAATAGATTAAATACTTTTTTTTGCAGCCAGGTCGACTACTGATTCATATTCACAATCTAACTACTGGAACTATTTCAAGATCTTTCCCAAAAACTATTACCAAGCCAGGTATATTCCCACCCTATACTTGTGCATGTTAAGTTTGCCTTCTAAGTGAAGAACTCCACATTTGTCTCTGCTATATTATCAGAGTAGATCAGAATTTTATTTCTAATTTTCAAGAAGATTAGTGATATAGAAAAAAAAGAACCGGAGAAAATCACAAACTACGAAGACCTACAAATAGAAATAGAATGACTCTGGCAAAAGAAAGCAAAGATGATGCCAATCGTAATAATAGTAAACAACTGGAGCACTACTTGAACATCATCAGGATTGACAGATTCACCATCAGATACTTGCAAAAGGCAGCATTCCATGTTCCGCTTACATCCTGTGACAATACCTTCAACAGCATCAAAAAACAGCATCTGCCTATCCTAGGTCCTTAGGAAGGACTCGATAGATGGAAAAAATGCCAAATCCAGTCTAAAATCTGGCTTTCTGTGTGAGAACCATATATTAGAACACAAGACTTAGTTAGCTGCTTCAAGAAGATTACACAGACTGATTACAAGCAAAAGCATAACAAAGTAGCAACAATGGTGCATGAGAATATCTGCAAGAAATATTGTTTGCAAGCAAGAACTGGTGAGACCACAAAATAGACAAGGTAATAGAAAATGAATCTCAAGTGCTCTGGGACTTTAGAATTCAAATAGACAAATACCTGCTTCACAACATCCCAGTCTTAACGATTGTTGATAAGCAAAACAAAAAAGTCTGGACAGTGGACACTGCAATATCAGAAGACACAGAAGAGAAGAAAAAGAACTGGAGAAAATCAGAAAACATAAAGACCTGCAAACAAAAGTAGAACAACTGTGGCAAAAGAAAGCAAATTAGTACCAATAGTAATAAGCACTTTGGGTGCAATTCCAAAATATCTGGAACATAATTTGAACACCATTAGCATAAACAAAATCACCATCAATCAGTTTCAAAAGACAGTTTTACTTGAAACAGCTTACATCCTGTAGTGATACATTTAATATTAAACAACACCATCTGCCTGTCTCAGATCCTTAGGAAAGACTCAGTGGACAAAAATGCCAAATCCATTCTAAACATCTGGCTGACTGTGTGAACAATCATAATGCATTAAATTTATATGCCACCAGGTACCAGTGACCCATCTAAGTCTGTGACATCTGCAAACTTAATAAGTATTTTCTCTGCACCCATCATTATTTACATTATAGAAGAGTAGAAAACTTAGATCTGAATGTTATAGCATCCAACTCAATAACTCCCTCCTATTTGATGAGAATCATGATTTAAATATTTTCAAAACAGCTATGCGTCTACTTCATTGTCATGCTATCTAGCCCAGGCTTGCTAATTAGCCAGGTCATGAGATATGTCAAATGTTTTGCTGAAGTCAAATTGACAGCATTCCCACAATCCATTATGGAAATTATCCTCTCAAAAGATTACTCTAACAAGACGTATTCTTCATAAAACCATGCTGACCTCTGACACCTGACAGTTGAAAACATTATTTTCAAGAGGTTTATTAAGTTTCTTAAAGATTTTATCTGAAAACTTCTCAGATATCATTGTCAAACTCATTGGCCTGTAATTTCTTGCATCCTCCTTTTTCTTATTTTTTGAAGATAGAAGTGTGGAAGAACAGGCTGCTTAGAAAAATTGCTGGAATCTGTGTTGTCTTCTTCTCTCTGTTTGATCCTTTTCCCACAGCATCAGCAGGGCAGAGTTGCTAATTGAGCTGCAACCTTGAAACAGGTTTAGGAGGAGAATGGAGGAGACAGGTGATTCTGAAGCAGAGAAAAAACAGAGAAAAGCAGTCCAATAAAGTCAGATGAATTTCCCTCAAATGGAGTAAATGGTCCAGAGGAAAAGCAGTGGGAAGAAACAGCAAGGAAAAGTGCAAGCACAGTGTTGAAAGTTGCAAGTATGACGGCCAGTAACAAAAAGCAGAGGAAATTCCAGAGAGAAGAATTAAGGCATACAGTGTTTGTACGAAAAGAATATTGCTATATGCTATTATATATTACAAAATAATATTACTATAGATTGCAGTATTGTAAAAGCAATAATGACTGAATAGGTTAAGATGCTGGGTTTGTTGGCTGGAAGGTTGGCAGCCCAAATTCAAGACCCAGACACCACATAATGGGGTAAGCTCCCGTTACTTGCTCCAGCTCCTGCCAACCTTGAAAGCTTAAGAAACATTTGTTTAGAATGAATGACATACGGGTTAGCATTTCTAAAATAACTCTGCAAAGTTATTTTTTAAAGGAATACTTTATATAAGAGTGTCATCAGATGCCGTATCCAAATAAGGAAAAACAAAGTGTCATGAAAAAGGAAAATGTATTATGGCAAAGCAGCAAAATTCTTACCACAATTGAATCTCAGTGATAATGTATAAAGAAAATACTGGCATAACAAAACAACAGTAACTAGACCAGTTGTTCCACATTCTTGATAACAATGAGGCGTTATGTAGAAAAAAACACGAGATGAAATTGGTATACTCTACAGCATAGTCAAGAAGACCACATAATTCTTCAATAGCATTGATGTCAAATATGGAGACTGCTAATGAAGAATCACAGATCATGTTAGTTAAACAAAATACAAGCTAAGAAAGTCTACATATAAAAGCATACTGCTAAAATCACACGAGTAAGAAATTTTAGTTAAGTGTTTTATTTATGTTTGGAATTAGAAAAGAATTAGATATAATGATTTAATAGTATTCTTTATTGAATGAATTAGGATTTTAAGTACAGAAATGTCGCACATGAACAGGCACAATAACTGAGGGAAGGGAGAGAAATTGGAAGGCAGGCCAGTTAGGAATATTGCACTGGGAACTACTGAGGGGAGGGCAGGAGAGAGGGGAGTTATGCCTTAGTTTCACCCTATTCACTCTAACAAATCATTCTAGGGTCTCTCTGGGTCCCTCTGCATGTTGCTTCATTCAAAATCTAGAAATGCTGAAGCGTTCTGATTTATTTCTCTGTTGAACCATGCCAATCTGAATCGGGAGAACTTTTGGAATGGAATGTTTTGTTCCAGTACCAAAACAAAACATACAGTATTTTTCATTTCATGTACACTCTTAATTTTGAGTTAGAACAATCAATTAGCAAATGTGATGGAAGATCTACTTCCCTGCTTTGACTCCTCATTCTCTCTTTGACACTACCTAGCATGCCTCTTATTGATTAGACTGATGTTCTCAGGGCTCTTTCTGTTCCTGTTCCTTTTCCCACGTACCCGTTCTCTGTTCTTGGAGAGTAAAATAGATACCATGTCAAGCTGCATATGATGTAGCAGATTATATGGCCTTTCATTCTTTCACGTAGCCAAATCATACTGTATTTCAGTTTTCTGTCTAATGTTACATATTTATTTCACATATTTGCATGTTACAGAATTATCAAATACAGTCAAAAATCCATAAAACTGACTTTGCCCTATGATGAAACCCCATAAAAATCTACAAAAAACTAAAAATGTGAAATCAAAATACACAACCCAAAAGGGCAATCCAAAAAAAAAAAAAACCATGAGTGTCCCAAAGTCCATGTGAATAAAATAATTTTCATACCTTGTGGTAACTCAGGGTCTAGGGCTTACTTTCTCAGATTCCCTTGGGATAATATTTTAAACTATAATATTAACATATCCACTCAGAGAAAATAGAAGTATAGCCTTCTTTTTTTTCTTTTAATGAGAAAAATAATTTCTGCTATTTCACAGTGGCAGATTATTTGTAACCCCAGAATTCCTTCCCAGATTTTTAAACCTTGTATTCCAAGTTCAGAAAATGGGCAGTTGTCCTTATCTCTTTCCTGAGGTAGGATTTCCAGAATGTTTTTTGAAAAAAAAAATCTGTGGAAGTATTTCCAGAAGCATAAGTGATTTACCATCATGAAAAGACAGGGTTTCAGAGGATGTAATATTACTTGTAAATAGAATAAATGGGAAGGAAGAATATTATACAAGTAAAATGTATTGATAAAACTAAAATTGGACCTCATAGGGGATTGGATTGGAATTAATTCAGGATTTTTTTAAAAAAATGAAAGCAATTGATGGGAACTTCCAGAACAGTGGCCCAAGGCATATCATAGGATAAAAAGAATATCACTACTATGAATAGTATCTTGAAGAAATGAGGGAAAGTAACACACTATCATATTTATCATCCTATTATCTTATGTCACGTGAACATACCATCTTCCATTTGTAAGCCATTGCATTTTCCAAAAGTTCTGTCTTTTTAATTTCCATTTTAAAAAACCTCATTAGATGTACAGGGTCTTATGACTGCTAGAGCTTATCCATCAAGAATTATGCCAAAACAATGTGTTTGCAATGCTAAGTAAGTGGCAGCTTTGAAGGGAGGGTAACCTAGAAAGGATGGAGATGCTGGGTCTTTACCATTTGATAGCACCTTGTATGCTTCCATTATCTCCTTTGACTTCTCCTCAGCCACTTTTTTGTTATCCGGGTTTTTATCAGGATGCCATTTCTTCAGCTGCATTCTGTACCTATTTAGTTACAAGGAAGGCCACAAACAATAAATCTCTTGAGCAAATTATTAATTCCTTTTATTCTAGAACATGATCAGTTTGCATGCCAGCAGGTATACAGGTATGACAAAACACAATGCACTAGAGAAGGAAATGGCAGCCTACTCCAGTATCCTTGCCAAGAAAACCCCATAGACAGTATCAAAAGGCTAAAAGATATGACACTGGAAGATGAGCCCCTTAGGTCGGAAGGTATCCAATATGCTACTGTGGAAGAGCAAGGGGTAATTACAAGTAGCTCCAGAAAGAGTGAAATGGCTGGGCCAAAGCTGAAAGGCTTAGCTGTAGATGTGTCTGGAGCTGAAAGGAAAGTCCAATGCTGTAAAGAACAATATTGCACAGGAACTTGGAATGTTAGATCTATGAATCAAGGTAAGCTGGATGTGGTCAAACATGAGATGGCAATATTGAATGTCAACATCTTAGGAATCAGTGAACTAAAATGTACAGGAATGGGAGAATTTAATTCAGACGACCACTACAACTACTATTGTGGACAAAAATCCTTAGAAGAAATGGAGCAGCCCTCATAGTCAATAAAAGAGTGAGAAAAGCAGTAATGGGGTACAATCTCAAAAGCGACAGATGATCTCAGTTCAAATCCAAGGCAAACCATTCAACATCACAGTAATTCAAGTCTATGCCCAAGTCACTGATGCTGAAGAGGCTGAAATTGATCAGTTCTATGAAAGCCTGCAACACCTGCTAGAACTCACACCAAAAAAAGATGTCCTTTCATCATAGGGGATTGGAATGCTAAGTTAGGACATCAAAAGTTAACTGGAATAACAGGCAAGTTTGGCCTTGGAGTACAAAATGAAGCAGGGCAAAGGCTAACAGAATTTTG
>JANHZU010000001.1:456191-466478 GCA_032468055.1 Acrochordus granulatus
AATATCAACAACCTCAGATATGCAGACGATACCACTCTAACGGCAGAAAGTGAAGAGGAGCTAAAGAGCCTCTTGATAGTGAAAGAAGAGAGTACAAAAGTTGGTTTGAAACTCAACATTAAAAAAACTAAGATCATGGCAACCGGTTCCATCATCTCCTGGCAAATAGAAGGAAGGGGAAGAAATGGAAGCAGTGGCAGATTTCACCTTCTTGGGCTCCAAGATCATTGCAGATAGTGACTGCAGCCATGAAATTAAAAGAGGCTTGCTCCTTTGGAGGAAAGATATGGCAAACCTAGACAGTGTATTAAGAAGCAGAGACATCATCTTGCCAACAAAGGTCTGCAGAGTCAAGGCTATGGTTTTCCCAGTAGTTATGTATGGTTGTGAGAAGTGAACCATAAGGAAAGCTGAGCATCAAATAATTGATGCCTTCAAATTGTGGTGCTGGAGAAGACAATCTCAAGGGTCCCTTGGATGGCAAGGATATCAAACCAGTCAGTCCTACTCTGATCGCTCATTGGGGGACAGATATTGAAGCTGAAGCTCAAACATTTTGACCACATAATATGAAGAGAGGACTCATTAGAAAAGACCATGATGCTGGGAAATATTGAAGACAAAAGGGGAAGGGGACAGTAGAAGATGAGATGGTTAGATAGCACAGTCAATGTGATGGGTTTGAGCTTGGGCGGACTCTGGGAGGCAGTGGAGTACAGGGAGGCCTGGCATGCTGCAGTCCATGGGGTCGTGAAGAGTTGGACATGACTGCATGACTGAACAATAACCAGTGGCAAATCATTCAGTAAAAATTCTTTTTTAGTTTATAACATAATTAAAATTTCAATCCTTTAAACCACATATTCCCAGTGTTCCATATATTGTGTCCAAATTTCTTAGCTCATTTTATCATAGTCATTTGTTCTTGTTTCAAATTTCAGTACACATTTATACATTCTAGCAATAGCATATTCATTATTTGTACATAGTTCAAGTTCAAATTCTGTCTTCAGCTGCTCAGTTCCAAATGTCCTATTATCTACCTTAAATCTTTCTCTTAACTGTGCATATGAAAACCATTGAAAACTAAATCCCTCTGCAGCCAAATGCTCATTTTTCTCCAAAAATTATTCTTGACACTATCAAATAATGGTTCCACATTCAGAACTTCCAATCACTCTTGTATCTTTCACTAACTTTTGTCATAATCAGTTGAAAAATATTTTCCAGATACTGTATATATATGAATAGACAGTATAAACCATGTATTTGAAAACCATTTTTAAAGTGGCTACTGCCCCCAATATTACTATTTTCATTTGTTGCTCAGTTTCTGAATGGCCCAATCACTTTTTCTATATTCTTTCATCTTCTTACCATTTACCTTCTCATGTTACTGAATAAACATTGTTTCTTCCTTAATCATATCTTCATTCAGGATGTTGTCTTCCCCCCCAAAAAAATCCCTTTTTTAAATTATCATCACAGTTCACATAGGTATCTACAACCTGTGAACTTCTACTTCATTTGGATCCAAAACTATTTAGAGGCACCACTTCGTATATCTTAGCCATTTCATTCAGAATTAAACCTTTCCTCTGCCTTCCATATATGTATTCATCAGCTGCATCTGATCTTATAATCAGATTTCCTTCATTCATATCTAGTATAATCTTTCCCCAGTATCATAAACATACAACATAACTATTTTCTTTCTTTTATTTCATTTGTTAAGCCCTTACCATTTATTACTCTTACATTCCAGATTGCAATCTTCCATATGCCACCTTGAGTTGTTTATAAAAATAATAAAGTTAGGATACAGATAAATACATAAAAATATGCCATGGTTAATACCAGTAGAGTCCATAAGATATTGACTTCCACCACCTATCATAGCTTTAATCAATCCAAGCTTTCACATAACAGTTTTAATAAGACTAAACTAAGTTGCCAACCTTAATTATATCCATGCCATATGCAGCATTCCGTATTTATGATGAAGGCAGTTCAGGTCAAATTGGCATATTTTGGCAAGTATGCCGTAAGCATATTATTTTCAGTTTTATCCCATGTGTGCTCACACTATTCCATACAAGCTACAATCTTCCATCTAGAGGCTTACCTTACAAGCCAATATACAGTTTTGCTTTATTGATGTTCCACATCACATTATAAGAAGTTTCAAACTCTTGACTACATTCTTTTTTTTCTTCTGAAAAATGTCTCCAACATGGATTAAATAAAAGTACTGAAAACAATCACTGTTCCCAACCTTTATTAAGCAGCCCATTGCCCTTTTCTAGTCTCCTTCTTAGTGGATCCCATAATTTTCCGTTCTCCCTATACTGGTAGGTCAGTAGACTTAGAGGAACATGTTTTTGCCTAAGAGCCATCATCAGCCATAATGGAGGTGATTTGTTACATGGGAGGGTGATCCTGTTCTCTTTGGCAGAGACCTCTTCTTTTCCCTGATTAAGGATTTCATCAATCCTTCAATGTTCTCCTCCTCTTCTTCTTTTCCACCTCTTTTAAGGACAATCTTCTTGCTAGCCAGTCTCCCCCAGCACATTGGTGCCTAATTTCACCTAGGGTCCACATTGTATCTACTGGTTGATTAATTCTTCTCATCCATCAGCACTTGGTGTGTTCCTCCTGACTTACTGCCAATGTATGATTTATATGCAGGTAACTGCTAGAACTCATCAATATGGGACCCATCATCCTCAGATTGGAACTCATCATCCTGGTGAGACTCACTGTCTGTATGAGAATAACTGTCCTCTTCAGGGGATTCGTCTCCTGCTGTGTCCTTTGTACTTTTAACAGGGAAGATGCGTCTCACCTTAAGGACCTTACAGTTAGGATCAGAGTCATATTCGCTGTAAGTAAATTGAGGTACAGATCTGTACCTGGTGGGCTCACTATGAATAAAATGCCCTCCTGTTTCCCTAATGGGTGTTCTGCCAGCAGGCACACCTGCAAAAGAGGAGGTTCTCATGTTAGCACTCAAGATCATACCTCTCTCTTGAAACAAATGCTCCATGTTTTAATGTCACTTAGAACATAGGAACGGCCTTGCCTTGAGCAAGGGTCTTCTGGCAAAAATAGTCTATTCTTTCCAAAAACTCATATTTTTACTGAGAATGCCAGGGATCGAACCCCCAAATAAGATATGCTGTGTTAGAGAACACGTGATTTATTATGGCTACCATTACTGATTTTAGCCATAATTTAGATATATTATCTTTAATCATGGGATCATTGTTATTTTTTTAACTTGGTACTTCCCAGAAAAATAAGGTTTTAAATGTCTTAACACTATAGTCTATTAATTTAGGAGAAATCTTGTCTGATTCCGGTATACATTTATGGATATTTATTCCAAGGAAATGGAAAATCCAGACAGGTCAATTAAAAAATCTTTGTGTGAAAACAGTTTTGGAGTACCTTCCACTGTGCCATTCCTGCATCCTGGATCTTCTTGTCAATGAGTTCTTCCCCCCTCATATGTAGTACAGTATATAGTATACTCATTTCTTTAGTATAATGTATTTCTTGTACATTAAATGGAAAAATCTCAATATATGATTCCTTTCCATGTAGGAAAGGGCCATAGTTCAGTGACAGCACATTAACTTCAACCTTTAGCCTCTCCAGGTTTAAATCTAAAATCTTGAAAATTTGCTGTGAATTAACATACACAAATTGTACAGTTTCATGGAATGCAGTATCCTGTACTTCCTAAATGTTGACAACATGCAAGCAATAGTTTTATGGGAAGATCTTCAGAGTTTTGATACATTTGATGAATAGAAACAGAACTGCAACATCAGAAATAAACTCCATTAATTTAAAGCAACAGCACCTCTGCTCCAAAATGTATAATAATTTCAAATTGATTGGGCTTTTATAATTTTATAATCCTTTTATAATTCCTGTTAGATCAAAGCAAGATTCCATGTTTCAGTTTCTTACCATTAACAAGAACAGATTTAAGTTCTCCATTTTCTTCAATTTCCACTCGCTCCTGTCCATGCTCAATAATTCTAGGAAAGAAATAATTATTTTTTAGCCAAAAGAGGTAAAATCAGAATCATTATGATTCAGAAAATCAGAATCTGTCTGTTCTAGCTTTTATTTAAAATTACAAGTGATTGTAAATAAGTTAATGTTTTTGAGAGAAATAGATGCTTTCACTTTGAAGAAAGCAAGCATAAATGGAACGGACAAGTGAAGTGATGGAGTCTCCTGTTGCATCCCAAGTCTATGGGGCTGTGGCAGCCATGACAGGAAGTATGAGGAGGATGGTTTTACTCAAGTCATTTATAACTACTGCCTATAAGTGACAGCAATTTGGGGAAAAGGAATAGTTATGCCACATTGGGAGTTTCTAGTTGGTTCCTGGGATAATTCCTTCCTCACCTTTTGGTAGTGATTTGTTTGCCATTGATGAAGTTAGTTGAGGAAGAATAAAAACTGAACCCTTTTCCTCCAGTGCAGCCACTGAAAGCCATGGGATCTCCTAAAAAATAAATTAGCAAATTTAGGTCTTGGATAATTGACATGATAAATAAATAAAAGCTGACCAAATTATTCTAGCATCTAAAGCAGAAAAGCCTGCTGATGTTTTTTATAAGAATAAAGATGTGATGGAACAAAATTTCTGGCTGTTCGCTAGAGTGATAGGCTTCAGTGTGACATGGACATCATTTCCTTATCCTCACAAAAGTAGCTTCTTGCTGTTTCTGTAAGGAGCAATCTCCAGTAGCAGATGTACACATTTCAAAAAGTTGGTACGGTACATTTAAGTCTCACTGGCAATGTGACAACACTTTTGATGTAAGTACATAAGTAAAGGAAACTACTTCCACCTTTCTCCCAAGCAAGCTCCTTCATTAATTCACTAGGTCTCAGCCACATCTTGAAGGCAACTTTTATGTTATGTTTATTCCACAGATCTGTAATAAGCTGATCAGGAACAGTGAAGACAATGCTATTACATTATTTTTGACCTTTATGGACAATCACCAAGGACGTTTAACACAATCAAATGGAATAACTCAGAAATGAGTTTACTGATTTATTTTAAAAATGCATATGGCTGCCCACCTTAAATAAATAACAACTAATTCATAAGATAAAAACAATAATGATAAAACCTGCATAAACAAAACAAAATACAATTAAAAATAATTACAATACAATAATGAGACATGTAGGTAATTCACAACATAGTAACATATGAGGGTTGGGTTTATTTGTATCCTATCTCTGTTATTTTTACAAATAATTCAGGAGGCAAACAAATACAACACCCTTTCCTCCTCCTATTTTCCCCACAACAACTCTATGAGTTGATTTGGGCTGGGAAAGAATGACTGGCCCAAAATTTCTCTAACTTCTAATGCCTGAGAGAAAGACCATGGCTAAGATGGTTGGAGCATAGATTATAGAAAGAAGAGTAAAATGATATAATTTTAGAGAGAGAGGTTGAGATATATTTGCACTTATAACTGCTATGAAGAATATTGGAAGTCAATTCTTTATATTTTTCTTTTCTGTTTTCCTTCACCTTTTTTCACTGACCTTGCACTTTTTACTTTCTCTTTGCTTTTTTCTGCTTTATATTAGTTTGTATTAGTTTTAATCTTGTTTACAAGTTTTAATAAAATTTCTATACAAAAAATATAATGGGTTGGAATAGTTTTCCTTTGAAGTTTTAATTATTTTGAGGTTTTCCACTTAGAAAAAGTAGATATTTGGACCTTTAAGAGGTATATAAAAGTAAACATGATGTAGAGAATGGGTTCTCACCCATTTCTGCCCATTTTCCTCTGCATCCTTGCATGGCTTCTCAGGATGAAATAAAGTGCCTAGAGAGGCCTATTTTGTGGTTCCTCTAGCATTTAATTTCTATCATGGATATCAGAATTAAGAATGTGTAATCTGAATTAGGGAGTTTGGATGGGATGGACTGAGCTGATTTATCTCCAAACAAATCTCTGTATGCTTACGGTCAAATCTAAGTCCCCCAGATAATTGACAAATCAGTTCATCCTGTTTTAGAATATACCCAGCACATATCCCCCATACACCAAGACCCAATTAAATGCAACCAGTGTCAATTGCTTAAAAATGACTGACAGATGCACAGTTCTGAAACTATGACAAGATAGATGACCATATGATATCCTGAAAGAAAATAGTATATGTTCCTGAAAGTAATAATAGACCAGATAGATACGTTTTTTTCCCTTAGGAATATTGAGAGATGCTTTCCTGGTTGCAGATAAAAAGCCAAAGGAGATGTCAAGTCAGTGACAGAGAAGTTTTGTTTTTTCTGGAGCATAATGTAACAAAGCACACCTGGCTGTGTGTGAGAAGGGAATCCAGAACCTGCCATATTAAGCAGGTAGCAGCTGGGTTGATACATTATGCAAGCCATAATGTGGTTGGTTTGTTTTGGCTTTATACAATGTTTGAAATTAGCTATTGTGATTGGAATCTATTATTTATTCTTTTGTGTTAATCCAACCAGTTGTGGCTTAGTCAATAAATCTTGATTAAACAAATTAGTGCTTATTTCAGGTTCTGAATCCAACTGCTCGTTGGAAAGCAACAGTTGGGAGAGGATTTATATCAGCATATTCTCACATACAATCGGGATTTATCATGCCCCTTCAAGTAATAGTTGATTTGACCCTTGGAAATCGTGATGATTTTCCAATTCAGTTTGTTGTGCCTGGTCCTTTCTTGTTTGGCAATAAGACATTTTCCTGCTCTCTCACTGCCCTCTTAGTTCTAATGCATCTTTTCCTGGAAAGGAAAAAGCCACCACACAAGCCCAAGAAAGACACTATATTTTTAAAGAGCTACTGCCAAATATACTAAGCATGCCCATGTCAGATCCAAGATGCCTTTTCCATTTTAGGTCTAAATTCTGCACATTCTTGCTTGTGGCACATTGTGGGTTAGGCAGATTATATGAATAGAAAATACATTGGATAAGATGGTTTTGGGTTTTTTTCAATGCTAAACATGATTATTACTTACCAAAGAAAGGGTCCCTTCCCCCAAAAAAGTCCTGAAAGACATCGTGGGCACTGCGGAAATGGAACCTATATTCTGGGCTAACATTGTTCCTAGCAGATCCTCCAGCCCTACCTGAAAGATGTTAAAGAATGGAAAATATTAGGGCTGTGCACACTTCAAAAACAATTCAGAAATGCTCCAGACCTTGTGTGAGCAGTGCAGCGCTTCTCTGCCACTCATTAAAGCAATCTGACTTTTTCTGCATAAACCTAGAAAAAATATGCTGGTGCTTTAAAAAAAGGCTCACAGTGACCTGAGGAAAAGATGAGCTTGTTTAATGAACTGCAGAGAAATGCTAGGCTATGTGAGTTTGAAGCACTAGTTCCAAAACATTTTTGAAACATGTTCCATCCTAGAAAAGATATTCAGAATATAAGTAGTGCTGGATGGAAAACACAAGGCTTCTCTCTTTTTTTGAAACCTATGCTCTGAATATTAATAATTGACCCAGACATGATAAAATCACCATGCCAGCTGCACTAGAGCATCTGTCTCTTAAAACTCTTTTTAAAGGCACTTTTGCATGAGCCTTTCATGCTACTCAAGAATCAACTCCAGCTCTCTCTCTAGGGTGATTTTGGAAGCAGAAGTACAGTAATTTATTTCTGGTTCAGCTGCAGTATATTCAAATACTAAAAAAGTAATATTTCTGTCTGCAAAGCTACAGTTCATAGTTGGTGTTTTTTGAAGAATTTTAAGGATTTATCATAATGTGTAATGTGGGGCATAGTAACCAATTGTCTTTTTTCTATTTCTTTGAATACAGCAGGAGAGTTTTTGCATGCACCTACTGTGATGAATGAGGTCACATCTCCAGCTTCAATATGGGGGGGACATTAGAGAATGAAACAGAATGGTGTAGAACGGCTGCAAATTTTTAAAAGCTTCCCTTTGACTTGTGGACCCTTCTCTTAGGAAAATGGAGAATAAGAGTGAACACTGAATATCAGGAAGAGATGAGGGCTGATCAGAAGCCTTTGTGGTGTGCATCTCTACATCTCTACCATATGTCTTCCCCTAAAATCATTACTTCTGTGTCCTTCTCAAGTTCAGTGTTTCTTAGGCATCTCTAAGATTGAGAAAGAAATACAGTTCCTGTTGTGTTGTTTTCTAGATTTGTGACTGCATTTGCTTTCTTTGCAATGTAACTTACCTCTTTCAATGAGTCCATCCTTACCATAGAGGTCATAGACATCACGTTTGTTCTCTGGAAAAAAGAAGGCTTAGTTAATATATACACTAAACTGGGTTGCTTAATTGGGTTCAAATAATATGTAAAACATTGACTGTAGGTTACAAACTCTCCTAGCTAGGTTCTTACTACATACTAAATTAAATTCATCCAATCTATATTATGACTTAGTCCTATGTCCTTTCCCATGTTGAAAAGGTCAAGGGAATTGGATAATGGGAGGGGCTAATGCCATGGTGCTGCCTTTGAAAAGCTTAATATCAACATTGTAAAGTGTGGCGTTTGCTGTCATTTCTGTGAATTGTGATTGCACACACGATTGGCTTTGTAGTCCTCTGAGGATGGACTCTCAGAGGCATCTGAAAGCTAAGGAAAATAAATATATTTTTAACCCGGACCACAACTTATAGATTTTGCACCTTATCTAGCCTAATCCCTGTTTTTTGTTGGCTTGCTTTGTTTCCCAGTCACCATAATGATGTGGATCAGTGAACGAATACAGAAACTTCCGGCTTCGACAATTGCTTCTGTCAGTGTTCCGTCATCCTCAGCTAAACTTGAGAACTGATAAGAACCAAGGTAAATAAAGCAGTAGTGAATGTGCAAGGCAATATCATATTGAGCAGAGTGCCTACATTACAAAGAGTGCAACAGCTGCCTGCATGCTGAGCTTAGAGACTTAATCTTAAAAGAAGGAAGGAATCTGACCAAAGGAACTTCAATGCAGGGATTAGGGTCTTGTTGAATGAAAGACCCTTCAGAATTTGGGTAGATGGCACCAGCTTCTATGAAATGAGCAAGAAGCATTGAAGAATTGGAATAAATGATGGCTTTAGCTACCAGCTACTCACATATAAAGAAGTTATAATGTGCCAAATGGCGATGATCCAAAAAAAAAAGCTGAAAAGGTCACTGCTTCAATTTCAGGTAGGAAGGACAGAAGGCCATATGAATATATTTGTTTGGAAACCTCTCCTATGTATTAAGGACTGCCAAGAACTTACCTGCCAAGGGGAGGCAGGGGTACAGGTAGTCCTCAACTTACAACCACAATTGGAATCAGACTTTCTGTTGCTAAACAAGGCAATTATTTTGTGAATCATGCCTGATTTTAAACCTTTTTTGCTACAGTTGTTAAGCAAAACTGCAGTTGTTAAGGAAATCACATGGTTGTTAAGCAAATCCAGTTTCCCCAATTGACTTTGCTTGTCGGAAGCTGGCTGAGAAAATTGCAAAAGGCGATCATGTGATCCCAGAAATCTGCAACTATCATAAATACATGCCAGTGGCCAAGCGCCCAAATTTTGATCAGGTGACTGTGGGGATGCTGCAGTGGTCATAAGTGCGAGGCCCAGTCACAAGTCACTGTTTTCAGTCCTCTTGTAACTTTGAATGGTTGCAAGGCCCAGTCAAGGACAACCTGTATGGTCTGGGCTTTTGAAACTGTGTTCCACAAAAGGTTCCACAAGAACTTAACTGGCTTACATGAAAGAGAAAGGAACAAAAAAAATCAGTTTTCTAATTCTAGAGGTTTGCCTCTTATTAGGGATTCAGGAACTTACAAAAATCTTAACAATTAAGTTTGGCCTAAATGACAGATATTATCCTTCCAACTACTGATCTGCCTTCCAGATTTCAGTGGGAAAAAATGAACCTTTTTTAAGGAAGCCCAGAATTCAAGACCCTAACATTACAACAAAAAAGGTCTAGAGCTCAAATGGCTGCACCTACTTACAAGTAATTGTGACAATGTATCACAATATATTGTCATCATTCTCCATCATTCTAAAATGATGTCATTAAAGACATTAATCACATAATTAATTTGGTTTAGCAGTAATACACTGATTTGTGCCAGAAAAAAGGAGACAAATATACAAAATGCAACAAAAGACACTGTTACAATCATAAAAGAGAGTTTGGATGCTTACTGTCTGAAAGTACTTCATACGCTTCTGCAATCTCCTTGAATCTCTGTTCTGCAAATTGTTTGTTTTCTG
>JANHZU010000001.1:466578-489102 GCA_032468055.1 Acrochordus granulatus
TGCCACCTGAGAGCTTTCTTCCTATACCTTTAAGGTGCATGCACACATACAGATACAAAAGGAATTAGCATCCCTTGACATACTGACAACCATGAAACTGCTAAGGTGAGCAGCAGCTCTTAAATACAACAGATTTATGCAATTCTACCACTTGGCTTTTGGGGCAAGGAGGGGAACAGACTCTGTTCTACAGGAATTATTTTCTTTTTTTTTAAGTAGACTTCAACTTAAGTCTGTCACTACTAGATGAGGAGGAGTCAAGTAGGCAGACTAATTTTAGACTGTTTGAAGCTATATGCCTCTGGTGGTTTAGAGTCTGGCATACAGTTAGAGCAGTGCATTGTATATTATTACAGCTTTCATAGCATTAAATAAATGCATTTTCAGATTTTACAAAATAATGTTGAAATACTCAGGACAATGTGTAAACATTTTGTGACACAGGGATCAATACCTCTACTGCAGGCCTTAGATATATCTGCACCAAAAGTAAGAGGAAGCAAGAAAATTTCCTGCATAGATTTTCAGGCTCTTCTGGTAAACCTATTATAGTATGGCAAATTAAGGGTGGCTGAATTCAGGTAGTCTTCAACTTATGACCATAATTGGGACTGGAACTTCTGTCACTAAGCAATGCATTCAAGTGAGTCACACCCAATTTTACTAGTTTTTTTGCCATGGTCATTAAGTAAGTCATGTGGTTGTTAAGCAAATCTGGCTTCCCCTATTGATTCTACTTGTCAGAAGCCACCTAGGAAAGTCACAAATGGCAATCAAGTGGCCTTGGGATACTGCAGTCATCATAAATACATGTCATTTGCCAAGTGCCTGAATTTTGATCTCATGGCTCACCATGAAGACAGTGCAATGGTTGTATGTGCAAAGACCAGACATTTTCTTCAGCATTGTTGTAACTTCAAATGGACGTTAAACGAAGTTGAGGACTATCTATGTTAGGCACAATGAGGAATTGTTTCAGACTAAAATTGCTAAGAGTGGGTGACATAGCAAAACTCATGCGTCCTACTTAGTTGTCATGCTTCCTCTAAATTAGCTTGCGACTCTTGGATGTGATAGAAGATGCTCTCTTAATACCAATACAGAAGTAAAATTCTGCTGGCTATCTGGCTGACTCCTAATGGAGGGAGAATTCATCTCATATTTTGCTTATAACACCAAAATATCTTAAATTAGCTTTAAACAAAACCTAGAAGTATTATCTTTCCTCCCCTCTACCCTACACACAAGGACACTTACACAAGAAACAAGGACTACTATACAAATAAGATAACTGAATGAATATATGTACTATATTTATTTAGAAAGATCACAATAGAAGTATCACATCAAGAGCACTTACGCTTTTTTAATATCATCTAAGGAAGCAGTCCGGGGAAGACCCAGGGCTTCATAGTACTCCACCATGTTGAATAGATGTTTTCTGCAGGACCAGTGAGGATGTAAACACGGTAAAAACAGATACGTATTAGAGGTCTCCAGATGTCCAACTAAAGTCTTTTGAGTTTTCAACTGAAGTTACAGGTAGTCATGGCCATTTACCAGGTTGGGAAAGCCCATGTGGAGAAGCAAATGGTTGGATAGTTGATCCTATAACACAGAGAAGAAAATGTCATCTACTCAAATATAAGCATCTCCAAAAGGATGGGAAAAAATAAACCTTGTTGATTTATGTTAGTGTTTTTCTATCAAAAAGAAAGCTAAAGTATCTCCAGATAGGGCAAAGATGATTATAAAACTGCTGATACAATACCTTTCCTACAGCTGATCTCTTAAAAACCAAATTAAGACATGAAAATTTTGTATTTATTTTTAATATAAAATAAATCTAAATTATACACAAATGTATAAATAAAATTTAATAAGTAAATAAGATTTAAGTTATATTAGGAGAAAATAAAGATCCCCAGCCACATATAGCTTCCACTTCTCTTGGAATGAACTGGATCATCTGCCATTTCACTCTCCATCCTTTTCCAATTCTGTTTGTTCAATTAATCTATATTAGGGTATTAAACATTATTTTAAAAATCCATTGACATTATAACTCCCTTCATCCTCTACACTATCAACAGTTCAGTTCTATTAGTTGCTCCTTCTGCCCTTTCTGAAGCCATTAATTTCAGATAAGAACAATGGCTGGCTGAATTTGCCACTTCAGATTTTCAGGTTATTATGCGGCTGAGAAAAAGGGGATGAGCACTTTGAAGAAGCAGGTTAGAAGTTTCTCCTATTGGTTAATATCTATAATCACTCAATAACTGTCTTCACACAACATATTTAATTTGGTTACTAAATTAATTTCTCTGGGATTACATAATACAGTGAGCCATAATCACACTATTTGAGTACACATACTCTAAGTCACAATAAAACAAAGATAACTTTTTTCATGTTATGCAACACATCTTCAAGAAAAAAGAATTTGGGTGGGTTTTTTTTAAATCTACCACACTAATATAGATCAGAAAATGTCATCAGCATTTAACAATATATATTGTAAAACTACCTATCCCTAATTCACATGTTTTAGAAAGTCATCTAGAAAGAATGATCAGTCTTAATCTGAATCACATGGGATATTTTTCCATTGGTCACTACAGAGAAGAGGGCTTAATACTCTGAGGAAAGTGAAATTTCTCACTATTACTTTCACTTTGAGAAAAGTTAAAACTCCGCACAGCTGAGAGAATATGTAAAATTCTCTACATAGCCCTGCCAATAGATTGCCTTTTTCTCCTATGGATTAGCTTTACATTTGCTGTCCACCTATCATCCAAATCAGATACCTTATTGTATAGGAAGAAACTGTCCTGGCTGCATGTTGGGCCCAGTTCTGAGATCTTGCAGGTGTCAGTTCACACCTGCAAACACACAATTGCTGCCTGATCAGAAGGAAAGAGGAAAAGGACTTAGCAATAGCCAATCACCCAATTCCTTTTCTTTTGTAAAACAGCAGCAGCAACAAGAACCAATGGGAAGATTGACCTGATTATGATGTCACCTTTTTGTATTATTCACATGAGACATTATAAACTAACCATAAATCTCAGGGCAAGGAAGAAAAGTGTATTTCTTCTGCTGCTGTTGCATTCAGCTTTAATTTAATTACAAGAATAAGTCCCACTGAACTCAGTGGGGCTTCCTCCAATCCTGGAGAAATCCAATTATCTCAGCCTCCTTCACACTGACTTCAGATTGAGCTATGAGGTTGCCTCTGCTTTACTAAACCTGATGGATTATTTTTTCTTGGAGAACAATAGAAGGAGTATGACTTTGTTTTTTCTTTATTAGAAATGTTTAAGGCTGTATAATGACTCTGACTGGCATACAGTAAAGACAATCATAAAACTCTAAATCCCAGATAAAGACAACCCATGAAAAGAAACTACTGTGTCAAACTCAAAGGATTCACCAACCCATTCTAATCTACAGCATGGGGAACAGCCAGGTTTTCAAGACTCTTTTAAACATGGCCAGGGTATGGAGGTAGAGAAGGGATGATGATGTTCCATAAGGCATTTGTCAACCAAATGTTGACAGAGAATTGTCCACCTGAAATATAGCCACTGGATGACAACTTGCCAACACTAGAAGAGAGGAGAAATAACAGCACTTTGCTTTCCTTATCAACATATTTGATGACTCCAATTAGCTTGGCAGCCTAGCCCAACATGAGAGCTCAGCCTGGGGATGGCATCTGCCTTTTAGATTCCTTAAAATCTATACCCATGAACAGAAGAGGATGGCTAATGGAGGGACTGTCTACCTGAATTATAATGATGTAAATGCCTTTGTGTTCTATTTTTCAGGGAGGAAAAGTGCCTTAAGAATTGTGGGTTCAGTGACATTTAGTACAAAGAAGAGCATTTCTTCTTTTTTAAAAAAGCAAATTCCTGGAGTTTATTTACAAACATAAACCACTACAGTCTGTCAGCATCTGATTCAGAAAATCATCTGATTTTTATAAATAGAAGAAAAACAAACAAAAAAACTTAGGAATGATCCCACATTGAAACTTGGAGTCTCCCACACAGAATATTTAGGCCTCCTTGTTTCTTTTAAAATAAATGCTCATTAAAATAAGTGAGTCTCTTCAGTTCTCATTTCCATCAACCATCAAGTGCTATAGATCCATACACAGTAAAAGAAACAAATAGTATATTAAGAGGAAAATTGTTGGGTGGGTAGATAAGAGAGAAGCAAGAGTATCAGATGCGTGCAACCAGAACAATTCAGGGAATAGGCTAAAGTAGTTTATTATTAACCATCTATTTATAAGAATCTTGCCAAACTATCTACCTTTCCTTGGAAAACATCAGATATAGCACTAAGGGTTTGACTTGAAACTTTTTCTTCCACAAAAGGAGCCCAAACTGGAATGTAGGGCCTCCTCCCCTTCCACCAGTAGTTCTACCACAAAAGCAAAAACTTAGAAAGTAAACCACTATCCTAATATAATGAATGTAAATAATATAAAGATAAAGAAATGATATGATTAGAAGACTAGGATTTCAGTAGACAGTTTACTGAAGCATTTGTTTTTAATGAGATCTTTATGTGTGTGTATGTGTGTTAGGGGATTGCTCTTAGTTGATTTCTTCTAGAGATAAGTTACATGGATTTTCTTGATCTTTGATTTAAATGTGGAAAATTGTTAACATGTCCCTCTATAATCAAATGAATTTTTAATAGCATATTGTATCCTTTTCTCTTTAATCTGAATCTTCCCCTTGGCAAAGAACCAGTTATGGATCAAATAGAAAATACAGTTCAGAAAAACTACCCAAATCCACTCTCCTGTTATTCATCAGAGATGGTCCTCTGTGAAGATAATGAAGTTTTATAACTGGCCTTAAGCCTTGAGTATATAAAAAAGTTTCTTTTATGTAGCCTATAAAAGGAAATTCAGAAAATTACAGCATCTTGTACAATTCCTGAAAGGACATAGAATATTTTCTGTTCTTGTGATGAGCAACAACAAGATGCTGAATTTCTTTGAAACTGAACCCTGAGTATTTTGACTTTCAAATAAAAATATTTTGGTCACATTAAGAACTTTTATGTCCCATTAATCTTGGTGAGAAAGTTAAGATGTTTTTGATTTTCTCCAGTTAAAATCTGTAGGACATAAAAGCTGATATGTTATGGAAACTTAATTACTTTGAAGTAAATCCTGTTGAATTCCATGGATATTTCTCTTACATAAACATGCACAGGCTCAGGCTAAATAATGTTTAACTCTGGATCACAGTTCAGCTCCTAGACTTTGTAGTCCTCCCAATAGTTTTTATTGTTTTTTACCACAGTCTAAAAATCATCTTAGGAGTAAGCAGAATACCAGTGGATGTCAGTGATTATTATCCTACAGTAGTAATCTTTCTAGCTCAGGATTTTGGGAACTGTAGTCCAGATAAAGACTGAGGAATGTAAGCTCATAGCACCAATGATCTCATGATCTTCTGCTTGAAGATTGATTTCTGAACTAAGCAGTTTTCAAACAGAAATGGCCCACAAGTCACACACATGAAATGGCTAATGAACTGCCAATGTGTTCAGTTTGGAAATGTTTTTCAAACTGCAACATCTGCTCACAGAAGTGAAATACAACATTGAACAGAGATATAAAGATCATACTTTTTTTCCCTACTATTCTAAGTAACTTGATCAAAACTTCTAGGGCTGCTGGCTTATTTTATTTCTATGAGCCTATCCTTTCATGAAATTACAGCAAATGTGGACTGGAAGGAAGATTTCTACTTCCACCCTTTATTAAGCATCTAACCAGATCTCCAGAATTTATAACATTCTCCTGAGTTTAGGAGTTATAGGAAGAGCTGGAATGGGGAGTCAAGGGAGAGAAGTTGCCCCTGCCTGGAAGCCTATTTACAGAATCCAGAAGCCTATTTGAAATATCTGGAAGATGAGGTGTCATTCCCCCTCGTGTCCAATAGCCTCTTCTTGACAGAAGCAGTGGGATTCTTTGGCCCATGCCCGGGTTCCTCTCCCCTCTGGGCTTGATGGGATTGTCAATAAACAGGTTATTTCCATTCAGAAGACAGCTTCCACCACCATGCAATGGCGTCATCCCCCTCTGGGATGAATTGTTTATGTTTGGAAGTTGGCTGGTCCACTTGGTGCTTTCTGGAGATTGATCTTTTGGAAGATGGTTCCCTCTACATAAAAGTTTCCTTGTTCCATCCAAAAATTTCCTCATGCCACTGAGGAGCCCATCTGAGTTGTCTGATGTTCGTTTCCTTACGCCATTTGGTGACTGGCTCTGCTGATTGTTGCTTTGCTCTTCAGAAGATAAAACTCCTGCAGTATTTAGAGGAGTTGCTCTAATTGAGTTGGGTGTATCTTCACTATGATCCAGAGGGGTCTTGCTTCCAACTACTGTACAATACTCATCTGATAGTCCCTTCAATGTTTGGGGAATATTATTACTTCTAAAAGAAGGGTCTGGTTTGTCTTCTGGTATGGTGTTCCCTAGAGCAGACATGTAATCCTTCCTCAGTTTCTTCCAAGTAGGAGAGATCGCATATTCAGGAGTTGAAGCATCTTTGATCCCTGTCTCATTCTGCTGTGTGTGCCAGTCATATGTAGGAGAGCAATAATATTCGTAGGGTGATTCATATACAGGGGAGGTTTTGCCCTCATCTTGCATTTCATATATTGAAGGAGTCTCATATCCATATTGCCATTGATATGGATACTTGCCATCATAGCTGTATTGAGACTTGTGCCCCAAGGAAGTTTCATATATATATTGTGACTCAGATGGGGGAAGGAATTCATATTCATATTGTGATTCATCAGCAGGAGAATGCTCATAGCCATATTGTGAATCATAGAGTTCATACGCACTTTGTGGCTCATATACCGGAGAGGAGATATATGCATAATGTGATCCATATTTCTTTGCATAATACTGGGGAGATGTACATCTAGAAGGCACCCCATAAATAGTGTAGGGACTGGATCCATAGTGAGATTCATATATGGAAGAAGAAGAATATTCATAAGGCCCCTCCTCCTCCTTCCCAAATTCATATCCCCTATAAGGGCTGTTCCATCTATCATAGGACTCATATTCATCCAGAGGTTCATCTTCTTCATCAGGACTCTCACACTCAGGCTCCAACCCACATCCATAATCTTCCTTGTATTCTGGTATAGACTCAGACTCTGCCTGTATTTCATTGTCCACTGCTTGTACCTTGTTGCTTTCTTCCTCTTCTGCAACCACAGAAACATAACAGTTATTGGATTAAAAAACAAAACAGAAAGCAACTAGTTTATGTGCTCCAATGCTCTCACTAACAGAAAGAATATTAGAGTTGGGGAACAAATGTTCCTCTTTCCCATAAAATTAACTTCCCTACTTTTGGTAGAAGAAAAGCATGCATCACCAATTCCTTCCTTTATCAACAATAAGTTTTATTCTTGGGACCAGTTGCTTAATATTGGCAGATTCAAAAAGCAGCATTTGCACTTCTGATCGGAGAGACTGCTCTTATCATGTTAGAGCTTCATAATTTTTTGTGAAGTCTACAGTGAACCAAGAACACATCCACTCAGGTGAAAGCAAATGTGTAGATGAGTATTTATCTCTGAAAGCAGACTGGCTTTCTTTCCCAAAACAGAGAAGAATTTTCCAGTGTGGTGAAAAAAGCTGGGGGATTGGAAGAGTTTGGATTTTTTTTCTATTTTCTTTCATGACTCCAGGAAATAAGAATGTTGAATCTGTTGACTCAACTATGTGTTTTTCAGGGTTCCTTGCAGTTATGATTTTTGCAACTATATCTTCAAACAAGTGAGTATACTGGTTATGATGTTTGGCAAGGACTATGGAGATTCAGGTTCTATATCCACCTCAGCCATAGAAGCTCCTGGAGTACTCTGGAGCAGCATAAGGTAGTAGTTAATATGTTGGACTGGCACTGGGGAGACTCAGATTCTAATTTATCCTCAGCCACAGAAGCTCATTGGGTGATGTGGGCTAGTCTCACTATTTCAACATAAATTATCTCATAGGATAATGATTGTGGGGGAAAATAGGTCTTGTACTGCACTCATACCAAATTTTTAAAACCACTAATTTTGAGCAGTAGATTTGCAAAAATATCTGAGAAGCTTTCCATTGATTATACATCTTAGCTATCTCCTTACAGCTTGCTTTCCAATTGCATAATTTTCATTTGCATATTCTCCTAATTACATTTTTTAATGTAGTTCATATGATTAGGTAGAAAGCAAGAAGCAACTTATTGGGGATTTTGAAGGATGCAGATCATCTGGACTCTTGGCATGCCAGGGCAACTGTATTGGTTGCACTTATGGAAGACCTATAACAGAGCATAGATGGAGGTGGCATAACCATCAGTGTCCTCCTGGACCTAGATCTTTCAGCAGATTTTGATACTATTTCTGGACTTCCTGCATGGATTGGGAAATGGAGATAGGTCATTATGGTGGTTCCTCTTCTCCTTGAAAGTGCAGAGGGTGGTTGTAGCAGGGAGAGAGATTGGATGACAACTATTCCATTATGAGTGCTTCATCGTTCAGTCCTTTACCCTATCCTGCTCAACATTTACATGAAATCACTGGGAGATAGCATCTACCAGTTCAGGATGAAGTGTCATCAATATATGCTGATTCATCTTTACCTGGACCCACTGGGAAATGTGATGAAAGTCATGACCAAATATTTGGAGGCTGTCAGAGTTTAGAATCGGGCTCAACCAAAATAAGACATATGGTGGTTGATTCAGAAGCAGTCTGACTGCATGATTGTAACATCTGTGGTTCTTGATGGGATTGTTCTTACCCAGAAAGAGCAGGCTAGCAATTTGGGGGTCCTCCTCAACTCATAACTCCTACTTAAGAACCAAGTAGGAACCAAAGCCAGAAGATTTTTTGTACAGTTGTGGCTAGTGTGTCAACTGCAACAACTGTGTGTTAACTGGAACAAGATAGACTGAAAACAGTTGCTCATCGTCTCTCAATTACTATAATTTGTTTTATGTGAATCTTCCAGAATTCAATGGTATGTGTGTTTGCTGTCATGATATACCTCTGCTGCACAAGTGACACTGATTGCTGCTACATTTCTGAATGCAATCCATGATGCTGGTTTTGTAAAACTGCATTTGGCTGAAGCCCGGGTATCCACCTTTTACCAATAGTTTCTGCCTGTCTTACTTGAACTAGCTGAAGTAAGATCATAAGCACAGTCACAGTTTAATTTAGTGACCACTTTGCTTAATGCACAAGTTGTCAGTCCCAATTATGGTCGCTAAATAAGGACTACCTGTACTTGTTCACACAGGAAATCACAAGCTATTAACAATCCAAGTTGCCTTCGAGCTCAAGAAGGTTCCCTCTTTATGGCTTTGCTTTCCGCATAAGAAACTGTTTGACATATAATCCAGTTACTACAAAAAATGCTTAAAATGATTTAATTAAAATTAAAAATACACAATAAATACAATTATTTCCAAGTTCTCTAAGTATCTAGTCTGATGCTAGGATTGGCTGAAGAAATAACAACAACCTCAGATATGCAGATGATGCCACTCTAATGGCAGAAAGTGAAGAGGACCTAAGAACCTCTTGAGGAGGATGAAGGAGGGGAGAGTGCAAAACCTGGTTTGAAACTCAACATTAAAAAAAACTAAGATCATGGCATCCAGTCCCATCACTTTCTGGCAAATAGAAGGGGAAGAAATGGAAGCAGTGGCAGATTTTACCTTCTTGGGCTGCAAGATCACTGCAGATGGTAACTGCAGTCATGAAATTAAAAGATACTTGCTCCTTGGGGCAAGCTATGGCAAACGTGGACAGCATATTAAAAAGCAGAGAACACCACCTTGCCAATAAAGGTCCATATAGTCAAGGCTGTGGTTTTCCCAGTAATAATGTATGGCTATGAGAGTTGGACCATAAGGAAGGCTGAAGAATTGATGCCTTTGAATTGTTGTGCTGGAAAAGATTCTTGAGAGTCCCTTGGAGTTCAAAGAGATCCAACCAGTCAATCCTACAAGAAAATAATCCTGATTGTTCACTGGAAGGACAGATACTGAAGTTCAAATACTTTGGCCTCCTAATGCGAAGAGAGAACTCATTGGAAAAAACCATGATGCTGGTAAAGACTGAAGGGAAAAGAAGAAAGGGTCAGCAGAGGATGAGATGATTAGATAGCATAGTCAGGCGATGGGTGTGGGTTTGGGTGGACTCCGGGAGACAATGCAGGACAGGGAGGCCAGGCATGCTGCAGTCCATGGGGTCGCAGAGAGAGACTGAACAATAAAATAAATATTAAAAATAAACTCTTTCAGTGTATGCTTATGGAATATCTAATCAATCTGTGTTGACTACAGAGGCAAGATTTAATGTACATGAAGTACAACCAGAATCTGAGATATTGCAAGGGCTCAACTCATACTTTTTCATATATCTTTTGTAATTATCAAAAAATTGTATATTTCAGTAAATAATAACATTCTCTCCCAGGACACTCAATATCTTTGCACCTTACCAGGAACTTCAACAGATTTTAGTTCTCTTTCATCCTTTCCTTCTACTTGTTCAGAATCTTTCTCGGGAGACCTGGAATATCAACAGATGGGATTAATAAACAGAGGACAGACAAACATGATGGAGATTCTTTTCTCACTTCCTATATGGCTTGTTTTTAGAATCAATCAGATCTTTTACATGGCACATCTGGAACAGCTGCAGGACATCTTTGAAAAATAATATCACATCAAAAGGAAGACACTGTATTGTTACAACTATAATTCTTAAGAATCCCAGGCACAACTAAAATTAGACAGCACCTACTTCATTTATTTTTAAGAGTGACTATTTATACTATGTTTTTTTCATTATGACCAACTGTTAAACTCTGCATTTATATGGTTTTGATGTTTTAAAAATGGAGATATTATACTCAGAGGATGAAGCCATTGTGTTCTGAAAAAAATTGATGGCATAATCTTTATGTGATTTCAATATGGAGATAAGGAAATTATAATTATTCTGCACAGTAAACTCTTAATCCATGTTGTCTGCATCCAAAACCCAAATTAATGTAAGAAAGAATCTAAGAAAACGACTTCCTGGAGTTGAACTGAAGATAGCTGTGTAAAAGCAGAGTGAACAGTCAAGGCAAAGACCAAGGAACCAGTGAGCAGACCAGGTCCTTGGAACATCTCCAGTGGTTTCCTGTGAATTTGAGCACTGAGAGATGAAGGGGTGAGCCACGTTGCTCACAGCCACAGCAAAGACTTTTAAAGGACACGAAGTTTGCAAACCTCACTTTTTAATCATTTTTGAAAATTGCCAGTTAACCATTTTAAAGCTATTAAAAACCTTTGGAATGACAAGTTTGAAAAGTCTTCATCAATTTATTAAAATAATTAATACCTTCTCACCTCCTAGTGCATGACATCATAGCTGACCTACAACACTATTTTGTACAGCAAAGGTAAAATTCTTACCTTTTCCTGGTGATGATGTTTTTTAAACTGAAGACTTTAGGATCAAGAGTGAAGAAACATAAAGATCTTTTGGGGCCAAAAGTTATTGAAACACCTGTAAAGGAAGGTGACAAATGAATTGCTGGGAATGTAACAATAAGTAACATGGCTTTGGTCATTTCTCAGCACTTCTTCCAACTTCATTCAGCCATTCTTGAGGCATAAAAACTGTCCTTATATCTCTTATCAGCACAACAAAAATTGGGGCTCGAGAACAAGGGTCTTCAATAGTCATGAGCTTCACATGTTTCATCCTTCCCAGTGAAACATACCATAGTTTACTTTGGGCACTTAACATTTTTCATTCATCAAAACCATTATTTGGCTTTATTGCTGAGTTGATAATGTAACATTTTTTCAAACTCTTATCCAGGATTAAATCATCTAGGACTCCCACCCCACTAGAAGCTGCCCAGATCTTTCTTCTCTCTTTCATTCTTGTTGAGTAGAGAGCCCTGTTTGTTCTTGTTTGGTTCGCCTTTTCTTTTTCGTCTTTCACTGGCCAAACCCCCTCCCTTATGTTCCTTTAGTTGCTTGCTCACTGTTTTTTCCATTCCTTCCTTCCATTATGGCAGGGAGATGGCAGACCCAGCCCTCCTTACTGGCTGCCTCCTCCTCCTCTGCCATAAATATCTCAGCAGTATTCCCTGTCCTGAAATGTTAGAGTGGCCAGGGGTTTGCACAGAGCAGTATTGTGAAAGGACTCACCAGCCAAGCAAGCTTTGCTAATGCCCAGAAACCCACCAAGACAGGCCAAAACAAGTTGTGAGGCAACTGCTCCAAGTTGTTCCTCTTCTTGGAATGCTTCTAACAATCCAGCCTGCACATCTACGTGGCACAATCAACATCCTGGTCTTTCTAGGCAGCATCCACAGAAAATGACTTTATGTAGCCCATGGAGCATTTATCTCCTGCTCTAGAAGATGTTATCGCTAACTAATGAGAAAATGGATATATTGCAGATTTCTAAACATACCCCTGTAAGAAAGCATATGCTTTAAAAAAACAAACTTTTGGGTAAATTTTCTACAGCAAGACAATCTGTTTTGCAGAACACCAACTACTTATGATCCATACCTTCTGCAACCTTGTAGTTGCAGAGTACTTTAATCTTTCCACATATAAACCTCTAAAAGGTTTCAGTCTGACTCCTGGTGACTGGACATATCCAATTATTTTCAACTATATGAAGTTTACTACTGCTTTCTTCCAAAATGTTTTTTGAAATTCCCAGTCTAAACCCAGTCTGGCAATCTTCCATCCACCTATTGGCCAGGTTTGACCTTTCAGGGAGTCAACCAAAGTTAGGGTTTTCCAAAGTTCAGTGATGTTGTTGGCTATCCAAAACTATGTGATGGAAAATTTAGAACATGCTCAAACTTATAGGAGAAAGATTACTTGAAAAATGTTATTTACACTGTGTTATTCTACAAATGAATGCATTTACACAGCAACTAGACTGACCTGGCATGGAGAATGGAAGAAAAAAAGGGTCATCTATGCAACAGGAAAGTGTTAGAGAAGAATGAAGTCATACAATGCACCGAGGAAAGCTGGATTCATATTACACTTAATATGGTTATCCATGGTGTTTAAATCTAGATTTTAAGATCTATAAATCATTATGGATGGTTTAGCACAGTAGATAAACTGAACTACTGTATTGTAGTTATTCCACGTTTGATTGCAAGAGGTTTGGCCACATCGTACCTGAATCTTCTGAAATGGAGATGGAAAATAAAGGGCCTCGTAAGTACCATGGGACATCTTCTTCTTTGTTGGCTGAAAAAGCAGAGGAGGGTATCTAATCTCACTGAAAGGAACAGCACATTCTTTCCATTTTTTGTTTTGAACAAACTTTACTCCAGATCTCCTTCCCCATTCCTCTGAATATAAAAACTATACAGGTAGTCCTCAATTTACAACCACAGCTGCACCAGAATTTCTATTGTTAAGCATGGCTGTTGTTAAGTGAGTCATGCCTGATTTTATGACCTTTTTGCCACAATCATTAAGCAAATCACTGCAGTTGTTAAGTGAATCATGCAGTCATTTAACTTCCCCCCCACTGACTTTGCTTGTTGGAAGCAACTGGGAAGGTTGCAAACAGTAATCACATAACTTCAGGATGCTGCAACTGTCATTAATACATGCCAGTTACCAAGTGCCCAAATTTTTATCACATGACCATGGAGATGCTGCAACAGTTGTAAGTACAAGGACTGCGTATAAGTCACTTTTTTCAGTGTTGTTGTAAGTTTAAACAATTGCTAAACAAATGGTTGTAATTCAAGGACTACCTCGTATAGATGTTCTCTGATTTTAAATTTAGAGCAGAGATTTCTTGGATTGTAAAAATAGGAAATATTCATCAAAATATTGTTTTTATTTCCAATATAAATTATTTAGTCACAGTATGATTAATTATTCTGTGGAACTTTCATTGATTTTTAAAGCCCTGTCTTCTACACCTTCATGTTCAACATGGATTCCTAGAAACCACAAAACTTTGACAGAAGAGCAGGCTATCCTGATGATTGTTTCCCCACTAGGGATAACTCATGAAATGCATTCTGTGTCCACCCTATTAAGATACCTATGCTTTTACCATATGAATCACATCTGGGTATAAGAATTTACGAGTGATAATCATGGCTGGGGAAATCTACTCTCCAGTCGTGGCAGAAGGAAGAGAGGTTCCACACCATGGTTCTGTGATGGTTTAAGGAAGAGAGAACAGATGAGATAAGTTTTTTTCAGTTATGGAGGGGAGGCGAGAGAAAGTGTTGTACTGTATATGCACAGATAAAATAGAAATTGCCAATGACTCAAATGCTCCTCAATGCAAACTACAAATGAAAGAAGTCTCAAAATGAACAGAAAGAGAATTAGATATTCTACCGTGCAGAATTCATGATTTCACCTAATAGAGAATTGTCCAGATATTTGGGATTATAATTCTCACTAGCCTCAAATAACACGGTTAGTAGAAGAAAGGGATTAGGGGAATCTGGATTGACAAGAAAGGCAGTTACAATGAAAGAATGCCATTCTTTAAAGACAGTAACTCCAAGTAACAAATTTTGAATCTTATCTATATAAAAAGACTTCTAATAAGATTAAAATTTACCAGAATAGGAGTCTGAGGTCCCAAACATCTCTCGGAAAACATCCCAGGGGCTGCGGAAATTGAATCTCAATTCTTCTTCAGGAACTAAAGGGAAAATAATAGTATTTGCAACATAACACTAATATCTTGAATTCTTCTCAGTGTGGTATTTCTACAAAAAAAAATGTAATTCTTCTTAGTTTCTTCCACTTCCCAGAGAATAGCTACGTAATTAAGATGAAAGGATCTTACGTTAAAGTCCCACAAAAGTTCTACCTTCAGCTATGGAGAACCATACGAAAATCAGTAAGAAAAATTATTTTCTTGTTCCTAGGCATATTGTCCAACTCCAATTTTTCCTTACTATTTCCAACTTTGCCATTCCATTCTCCAGCCTATAGTAGCATATCGATTTCAGATTAAACTTCACCATCAAACTCATCAACCTCATCTTCTGCATCAGCTATTGAAACATAAAGTTTGATAGCAGGCATATGAAAGGTTATCCACAAAGTGTAATTAATATTATTTGGTCATTGACCAAATTGTACCCAAATGCTGTATTTTCTGTATCCTCCCCAACTACAAAAACAACACTGTTCCTTCTTTATTATAATTTCATTAATACTATGAAAAATCCTCATTTCTTCTTTAATAGCATATTTGAGTGTAATCTAACTCAAGGATCCCATAATTCAGTATCATATTGTCATTGTTTTAGCTTGTCTGTCCATAAGAATTTCTTGGTAAAATATAAGAATGATTTACTATTTTCTTCTCCTGTACAGTATGAAATGATGCCTTTGCCATTATCACTAAAGTGAACATCTGCCTCCAGCATCTTCCCAAATCACTGCTGCCAAATACAGGTGTCTGCTTGCTTTAGCTGGGCAGCTGGAATGACTTGGGGTGACCCTACTGGGATTCTATACAGTGTCTTGGTATACACTCCCAGCATTCTTTGCTCATTCTTCCAAGGCACACTTCAAGGTAGCACAACAGAACCTAAGACAAAGTTGAATTATAACAAAGCTCTTTTGAAATTACACTTCAAATATTACTTAAAGTTCAGTTTTTCTAATATTTAGGCTACCTCCAGAGTAGATTTTGGCCATGCATTGCTCACTCTCATAGACACCAAAGAGTCGAGCACTGGGAATGTTTGTTCTCCTGAGCTTTTGGATCTGTGCTTGGATCCGTCGTCAGAGGACAAGAATGTGCAAGTCATGTTGTAACCATGAGTCATTTATACATCCATTGAGCATGTTCCCCCACCCCTTGATGATGAGTTAAATGCTGGTAATGATCTGCATATTTAGTTGTTAACAATCCTAGGTGGTGACAGTAAAGTCCCATTGTGAGTCCTTTAATGCTAAAGTTTAATTCCTATTCCCCATGCATGCTTGGCTGTGTTTATGTCACTCCAGCCTGTGCAATTTTTTTTCCTCCAGCCACTCAGGAGGCTGGAGAAACTTCACACATCTGGTAATAGACTATGGTCTTGTCTCCCATACCTCAGTCATTTCTCATGTAGTCTTGTTGTCTGCTCAACCAAGAATTGTTGTGGCTCCAAAGTTAAATTTGTGTCCTTGTTCAAGGCAGTTCATGGCCACTAATGAGAAAGGGTCTTGTCTTTGGATGGCTTCTTTATATTCCCATATCCTTGAGCCCAGTCTCTGTCCTGTTTGGCCAATGTAGTCATAGTTGGCGACTGGCACATGGAATGAAGTAGAGAACTCCCAATCTTTCAAGTGGGTCCAGGTGGTATTTGCATCTTTGCATTGCTCTCTTTCATTTATAGGCTTTTCCAATTAGTCAGGAATTATCTCTTTCTGTTTACAATTCTCACATTTATTTCCCATTATTTATCCTTTTCTTTCTTTTTAATTTCCACAAAAAGTGTTAAGGGGGAAATGACAGCATATTACCTAATATTCTTAACTGGTAGCACTAAGATGCTCTATATTGAAACACTCACAAAATATGAATTGACAAATATTACAACACCCTAACAAATATTGGTACTTATGTCCTCTTGGTATCACTTCAAACCAACCTAGTATCACAGGAAAAGAGGTGTGGAGAATTGGTTTGGCCCTTGTTCTGGGTACAAGATTAATTTGGGCAGCAGGAGAGGTGAATAGGTTTTGGAAAGTGCATGAGAGATGGTAGAACTATTCCTTACCTGGTGTGAGTCCATCCCCATAGCAGTCATAACGTTCCCTCTTAGCCTCTAAAAAAGAAAGACATGTATTTAGTTACCTCTCTAAATTACTATTCTATGCTGATCCACAAAATTGCTGATTTAGGACTCGTCCACATGTATGCATGATATGAGTTCCTCCTCTCCTTGAGAAGGAAGAGCTAGTTGTGTTGCTGCCTGCCCAGAAAGTATTGTGAGTGTCTTTCAGGACAGTGATTAACAGGTGGCATGGGACTCCTCAAGAGGGGCTGAGAATTATGGCAAGGGAACGTTTTGGGAAGAAATACTTTGCAAAGCCCAAAATAAAATAAATGATACAAGAGGCCCAGGCCAATCACAACAGAAAAACTGGATCGTCGGCTTGAGCACTCTTTTTTTTTCTTTTTATTGTAATGTTATAAATCTTGATACAGTATGTTGCTGATTTCTATGCAGTAATATTAATATAATATGATTGAATTTATGAACATTCTTATTTAGAAATAAAAAGCTTAAAATATTGAAAAATAAAAAGAGAAAAATAAAAATTCTGTCAGTGATAACTACATATTGGGGATATTGGTATTAGAAACATAAATTATCTAATATTTCATCCAAACTTAAATACAAAATAAAAAGAAGTGCTGCCATTCACATAAAGGTATTAGTTATATGATAAGTGTTACAGTTTTGAACTAATTGCTTAATGTTTATATCTTCATTGTAATGTTATTGGGGGATGTTTATATATGAGATGGAGGCTGTGTTGTGAGAATGTCTTCAGTGAAAAACAAATGGGCAAGTTTGGGCAAGGAGCCTGTGCGGATGAGCCCTATGGTTATAAGAAGGGTCTTGGACAAGATGTCCTCAGCCAGCTGCTCCTCCCTCTCACTCTAGTTCATCCTGCATTTGAATTGTGTAGGTAGTTGACAAGGGAGTTTCTACAACTCAGCCTAAAAAGAGAGAGAGAAAGATCAGATAGGAGGTTTCTTACTGTCCGACAACACTTCATAAGCTTCTGTAACTTCTTTGAACTTCTGTTCTGCATATTTCTTCCTCTCTGGATTTTTATCTGGGTGCCACTGCAGGGCTTTTTTCCTGTATCTACAAAGCCCCAAAAGACAAAGTGAAGCAATATTAGAAATCCACAACTCAGTAACCAATAATAAACCAGTATCTCTAGAGAAGCTTATAAATTTAGAGACAATACTCTTTTTCAGAAGGTAAGATAGACCCAAGATAGTAGATTGTACTTTCGTCCCATCTTTTTGCCCAGGTAGGGGACTGAAGATTATCCAAGGAATATGATATATCCAGCTTTTTGCTGTCTGTGATGTCTTCAGTGTTGTCTAAATATCTGTGATTGTACTTTGCTATATCAGCAAGAGGATAAATCTCCCTGATTTATCACAGATTCCATCTGAAAGTTTAACAATTGAACCTCAGTTGAAGCCCAATTAGAAAAACTCCTAGGTATCCATAACCACTAGTAAATGAATGCCCTTTATGCATTGATTACAAGAATAAATATTGTAAAATGTCAGTGCATGGTTTAAAAAACTGGAGTTTGAGATTTTTATTTCAACTTTGAAACTTGATTTATATCCCAGAATAAAACTTTTTAAAGAATACTCAAAGAAAAGACTTACGCCTTTTTAATATCGTTGTCAGAGGCATCCCGAGGAATCTCTAAAAGCTTATAATAGTCCGGCACAGCAGCCATTGGTCTGTTCTGTGCAGAAACGGGTAGCAGAGACGTGGAAGGAAAGTTGCAGCCTCAAGGGGAACAATGTCTCTGAGCTGCTTCTGGGACTGATCATGGCCGCACACTTGGCTGCACAGCAGAAGGTGAGTGCTGTGGCAACAGATCCTGCGGGCCAAGAAGTAGAATGATGTGCCACAGAAACTGGCCATCAGCCCCCACTGACCAAACCACAATGCCACATCAACCAGTCCAGAGAACTGGCCAAGGGAAGGCATAATTAGCTGACCTAGAATAAACTAACATTGTTAAGAAATGTGGCTTGGGAAATGCCAGTTATTACTGATTCTTCCCCTGCAAAAAAGTTAACTTTTTTCTAAGTAAAATAATGTAACATGAGCCAATCTGGGTGCCAGTTTGCTTCTGGTTCCAATCCAAGATGTTGGTTATGATTATTGAAGCACTACATGGCATGGGGCTAGGTTACTTATGGAATCATCTTCACCCCATTACATCAGATATCCCACCAGGTCAGGTAAGGAAGGTATGTTGTGGTCCAGGAAGAGAGCTTTCTGCACTGTTGCCCCCATCCTTTGGAGCGTTCTCCTTCCAGAAGCAAGATGGGCCCCCATTCTCCTGACCTTTTGAAAAAGTTTGAAAAATTGGCTCTGCAGCCTTGCTTGGGCTCACATAAGAGGACACAGCTGTGTGGGGCTGCTGAGCACCCCATATTTTAGTTAACTTTTAATATTGAATTTTCATCATTTTTCTTTTTAAATTTTATGTATAGTTTTAATGTTTTATTTCAATACCGCCCAGAGTCCCTCTGTGAAGAGGAGTGGTTTCTAAATTTGATAGATAGCTAGATAAATAAATAAATAATAAATAAATGGTCAGTCTTGATTATGTTGGGTCAGAAGATCCTTTTTATAAGATCCCCAGTTTCCAGTGTGTCCTGCGAATATTTTCTTATCATGTCCAATTCTAGCTAAAATGAATACATATTCAGTCATAAGCTTAATTAAATAATTATCTCATATACAAAGGGAGCTGTGATGTTTTAGCTGTTTGTTTTTTAATATTGCTGTTATGTACAATGTTATATGATACAAATAAGGCCATGGGGCAGCAAGCCACTGGTGGGCTTCAGGATACTCACTTCCCACATGTATACATTGATTATCATTTTGAACTATTAATAAAGTCTTAAGATCCCATTTGATTTCATTGCACAGACTTTAATCTAGTGGCATCAGATAAACTCTTCAGTATGTGTATAACACATACTCTACATACAAGAAGAAGAAAAAAGATAAACTTAGAGGAAAGTTTAGGTGATAGAAATCAACAACCATCCTTAGCATTCTTATAATATAAGGCCATCAATGATAGTTCCCTCATCTTGTTAAGAATAAATAATCTTGAATCAAGCTAGTTGGAGGATTTTTGCTTTTTTCCTTTCTAGTTTCCTTTTGAACTTTCATTCAGCACTACAATATTCTCACCTGCAGTATATAAAGATCAGTGGAAAAGATCAGATACACGTTCAGCTAAATGCAAAGCTTCATGGGATATACTGTTTTAGCTTGAAGATCCCTCGTTCTTAAGGAAAAAAAGTTTGCAAAGTAAAAGCTCATACTGGGATAGAAAGTTTCCTTTTAATGATAAACCGATTTCAATTAGAATATTATGTTAAAGGCTAAGAAATTTTAAAGCATAACGGCTTTGCTTGCAGCGCCTGAACCAGTATATTCCAGTCTGGTCTCTACCATATGGTGTTGCTGAATGTTTGAGTAAGGCGGAAAAAGTGCTGTGATGTATTTGTATAGTACAATGAACCATAATTTCCCAGACATAATGTAATTTAATAAGCCCTTGCAAAACTCTGAGAACTGGATTAATTAGTTTGCTATTGATCGACTTCTGCAAAAATAGCTATTATGATGGTAATAAGGAATGAGATTCATGCTTGTTCTTAACCATCCCTTTTTGCTACCTGCAGTAATTAGCAATAATGTCTAGTTTCTCTGCATTCTTGGGTTCCAGGTTGTCATTCATGGTTGATCCTATTAAATTCAGATGTCTTGCGAACAGCGAGTTAGGTAACATCTCTGTCTGACTACTTGATTATCTCCTTACTATAAGAATAAACCCCACTCCTTATAGAGAGAGAGGTGCATGAGGAAGTGGTAAATCCCAATTGTCAACATATCTGGGCTGACAGAAGCCATCCATTGGGTCGGTTCCATCAGTCTTATTTGCTAAATTTTTAATTTAAATATCTGAAGGAACAGAGAGTTATTTTGTAAGAGTGAGATTTAAATCTTGGTAGACAGGTGAGTGCCAATAGGGATCTAGGAATAATTTGCATATATAAAAACTAGGTTTCTTAAAGAACATTTAGTAACATTTTCTTGGGAGCACTGTGATTTATTTCAGAGATTAAAGGAGAGCTCTCCTAAAGATGTTTACAACTTGATCAAAATATTGTCTCAGCCTTACTTCCTGTTTTCAAGAAAGTCCTTTGCTTCTTTCTTGACTCTGTGAACCCAACTTATCTTCCTCCTTAGACTAACCTTCCTGGACCTTGTATCTTCCAGAGGTGTTCAGTTTCCATCTTCTATTATTTTCAGTCAGCAGGGAGACTGCTGATTGGATTTAAGAGAACTGAAGTCTAACACATCTGGAAGCCAGAGTGAGAAAAAAACACTATCCTATAGCAATATTCTGCTTTTCTTTTTTTCCTACAGAATTTGGTTCTTTATTGTCATTTGATAGTTTTCATCGAGGCTGTCTCCTTACCTTGGCTCATCCAGAGACTGCCTGTATGGTCTTTGTTCCACCCGTTCGATGGCTGGGCATTTGAAGTTACCAGCACCTCAAAGCTGCTCCCTCCCCCTACTGTGTAACAGGTTCCTAGCCAATGGAAAGTTTGGGGTCATTGTGACATCAGAACTTAAGCTTTCTTTAAAGTTATGAGAAAAAGTATCTATATAAACAATTTTTGAGAATTTGTTAGTATTGTCTGTATGCTCAGACTTCACTTCTATTCTTGAACTACTTTACTATTCAGTCCAAATTTATGTTATGAGCCTTTCCACTACAGTAATCATTTTATCATGCCTTTGCCACCTGGTATTGTTGCACAATATTTATTCACTTACATACACACACAAATACACAGGCTTGCAGAGAAGCTCCAAAACAGACTTGAGTTGTTTGCAAGGCCAGCAACATAATTTAAGAGTTGTGTTAACATATATTACAGCGCTTGGTAATTTGTGCATGGTGAAAATAGGCCTTTTGTGATTTCTGTATATTTGGTAATAAATTTAAAATTCACCCTATCAGAAAGAATGCAAATGACTAACAAATGCACATATATACAGACAAACATCTGGATTATGTGTATGCTTTGGAGGAAATACAAACCTTTTTGCATCTTTTCATTGGAAGGAAAGGAGAAGGCTTATTATTTTTAGTACTGAAAGCTGAAGGGGAGGGCAGTGTATTTAGTGATTGAAGCCCCAGATTGGATTGGATTGGATTGTTTGTACTGAACTAATGATTGGCTAAATATGTTACTACATTGTACAGAAATGCATCTTCAGTTGGCTAATGAGAAGTACAATATGAAGAAAATATGAATTGGATTTAAAGTGTGCTGGAAATTATATGTACATGGAGATCACAGCATGGCAGGTAATAGTTAAATAACAAGTGAAAAAAAAACAACTGAAGTGCAGTTGTATAAAATGATTAAAATTTTATTGAGAAGAGATTCTACAAGTAGTAAAGCAACTGGTAAATTAGCTCTATGAAATTCAGTATCCATTCAGTGCTAATATTCATCACCTTCCTCTTCTTCTCCTTCCCCATCAATGCTATCTGTACCCACCTCTTCATAATCCTTCTCCAGGGCAGCCATGTCTTCCCGAGCCTCAGAGAATTCCCCTTCTTCCATCCCTTC
>JANHZU010000001.1:567878-583375 GCA_032468055.1 Acrochordus granulatus
AGCACAGCATAGGTCATCTCTGCTACAAAGCAACACCCGCACGAGTTTACTGAGGATATTTCGTTCCTATTCCATAACGGAAGCACTTTCTGCAGTTCTTCCCATCTTTTCATCAAGTGTCTTAAGACTGCATCTCTCAAAATTAGAGAAGAATCACAATAGCTTGGCCCCTGTTCCAGATAGAGGATCATACACATAACATCAACTGTGTGCCATCTGTGTGGACACTCAGTGGCCGCATGGACAGATCTCCATGAAGATCTGTCCCAAAGCTTGTCCTTCTGTTCTTTCAACAGGCACTCATCCCCACTGGAACTGAATCCATGCACTTTTCCGCTGGTCATCTCTTCCCTTCTACCTTTCCCAGCACTAGAACCTTCTTTGGGGAGCTAGGTCTTCAGTGTCTGAAGTAGGATAAATTGAGCCTGGTCAAAATATATAGAATATATAAATATATACAGATGTAAAAAAAAAAATGTAGATAGCCACAGAATGAAACCCATTCTCCCACCTGTTCTATACTCAAATGCTGGTCTTGCTGCTCCTGGCCCTGATGTGATCTTGGGTTATTGGGCTGCTACCTTAATTTTGTTGGCAGTTTCTGAAATGTGTTTTTTAATTATAATGTGATTGTTTACACTATAAAATTACCTGGAGTCTTGAGACGAGGGTAATATGTAAACTATATGTATTGAATATTCACATCTGCATTTCTGTTACAAATCAGACAAAACTTGGCATCTCAGTGGGGTTGAAGCTCTATGCAATGGGTCTGAATTTGTTTCTTAATTTTTCTCTCTGTTCCTTTTATTGATGTCTCTGCAGCTTCTCACCAAGCAGGATGGTGGTGATATACAGCTATTGTGAGGGGAATGAGTCCCTGGCACAGGTGTGGACTCAAGAGGGGTTGTCCCCCTGCTTCTACTTCACACTGGTGCCTGCAGTGCTGCTCAGCGTCTGTCTCCTTTTGGGTGCTCTACAGTATACTTGCTATGCTCAATTCAGCCGCACCATGGAACCAAAGTATATTCCTCGCTCTCGCCTGTACTATACTCAGATTCTGGTCTCTCTGCTCCTGACCCTGATACCATTTTGCACTTTCCTGTGGCAAGTGCTGGGCATCCAAGAACTTTATGGATATATGGTGCTGAATGTCTGCTTGTCAACCATCAGCTGGGCTATCTCAATTGGGCTACTGCATCTAGAGCGCACCAGGGTGATGGTGCAGGATCGGATCCGAGGCCATGGAGCAATCCTGCTTCTCTACTGGGCTCTAGCTTTTGCTTCTGAGAATATGGCTTTCATCTCTTGGAACAGCCTACTCTGGTGGTGGGAATTAAAAGACACCAACCAAAAGGTAGGATACATTGGTGACATGGTTGTGGAAATGTTGTGGTATAGGAAAATGGTTAAGGTGCTAGGCTTGTTGACTGGAAGGTCAGAAGCCCAAGTTCAAGACCAATAGCTGCCACGTAACGAGGTGAGTGCCTGTTACTTGCCCCAGTTCCTGCCAACCTAGCAGTTTGAAAGCATGTAAAAATGCAAGTAGATAAATAGGTACCAACTTTGTTGGGAAAGGTAACAGCATCCGTGCGCCATGGCGTATAGTCATGCCAGCTATACCACAGAACATCTTCAGACACGCTGGCTCTTTGGTTAGGAAACAGATGAGCACCGCCCCCCAGAATCAGCCACTACTGTTAGGTGAAACTGTTACCTTTCACAGTTTCTCTGGCAATAAGTGAATCTCAATTTTGTGCCTTGTACTCCTTGATTTACAGCAGGGGCCAGTGGCAAAGGGTGTTAGAAGCTGTCCATCTTGGAAAACTTGTTTTCTGCTATTAATTTATAACTCAGACTTATGTGTCAACTAAGCCTTCGGATCTTTTCAATAAATCACAGTTCAAGTTATATAATATGAACCACATTCATCTGAATTCATAGTTCATGTTAGTAATCAGAAAATTGATTTCAAATAGCACTAAGTGATGAAAATCAATTATGTTGAACAATCAACAGTAATCTTCTAAAAGTAGAATAACAATTTTCAGTCAATGAGTTGTTTACTTGAGCCTCATTTGATCCTTCCTGAATATCAGTAGAACTGAGTTGCCATATTTTTGATAGACAAGGCTTTGTAACTTTAAAGTTCAAATGAAGATAGAAAAATCAGAAATGATTTGAGATTAATACATGTTGATAGTATGTCCCGCAGGCTGCCTTAAATATACAGAGCCATTGTCAGTAATGTCTATGAATATTCTCATTAATCCAGGTCATAAGTAGTAAAAATTGCAAAAATTTTGCGAAGTTTCTTAAAAAGGCAGCTGGATTTTAATTACAAGATGTTATTGGAGACGTTTTGCCTTCAATTTGGAAGGCTTTTTCTGGATAGAAGACAATTTTTACTCCATTGTCAGTAATACAAATGTCAACTTTGGTATGGAATGCATTTTAATATGGAATTACAATTAAGGTGGGAGGGAAAGAGGGTTCTTTTTTTCAGCTAGTGGAAACTTTTGACCTGCCAGGCAATTGAAGACATTCTATATCAAAGACATCCTCTCTTTTTTTTAAAGTTTGAGAATTGTGAGAGATTTATAGGCTGAAATTTTATAATAAAGAAATTAAAGGAGATGAGCTAGCATCAAATAAATTGGGTTAGCCTTGAGTGAATCTGCAAGAAGTTGGCAGTGATGTAAACCACTACTTGTTTTGTTTTTTCCCTTGCATCTTCCTCGTGGCAGCACATTTTTGCTGAATCATTGTTGTTTAACAGTTTCACATGAGCGCAAGGACAGTGGGCCACTTTCTCATTAAATGCTGATAGAAGGGGAAGAGACTTTATGCAAATTCCCTATCCAAGCAGGTCTAGCCTGTGTAAATTGAGTTCCCATTTCTTTGTTCCAGCAAGAATGTACAAGATATAAAGGCTTGCTTCTTCTCCTCCCTTTTAGAAATACCGTGGGACAAAAGGGAATCTCTGAAGATCCCTTTGCCTGGCCCCAAAACCTGAAAAATGTGACCAAATGTAATTCCATCTATAGTGCAGCGTATCTCTGGTTTATTAATGAGCTGGCCATCATTTCCTTCCCATGTTTGTGACCCCTGCTCTCTACTGTACATCACACACTAAATGGAATTGGGTTTATATTGAGTTCACAATCTGCTGTCTACACATTGTAGAGATGGTTGAGTTGGAGTCCAAGAATGTTTGGAGGATACAGGGTCTTCTCCTAAACTTCATTTGTTACTAAGCTGCTTATTTAAATTATGGTACTATTACAGGCCAACTATTGCAGGTTTGTTTTCCTGAGTAGGCAGCTATGCCTTTCCATACTGTACACTTATGCCACCCCATACAGCTGCCTTAAAAGTGGGAACTTGGGCCTCAATTGCTCTAATGGTCCCCATCTGAATTTATAAGTACTGGTAGAGCTGGAGTAGTAACTGTTGGCTTCTTATCCCATTGCATATTGTATGAGGTTAAGGTACAGTGACCATATTTTCTTGGAAAAAAATGGACAAATCTGAAAAAGATTCATAAGGATAAAAAAATTGATTATTTTTTTTATTTATATCTTACTTTTATTTTTTTTTAATGAATCAAGGTGTCAGACATATCTAATGCTCTTTCTTCCTCCTATTTTTCCCACAACAATCCTGTAAGGTGGATTGGGCTGAGAGAGAATGACTGGCCCAAAGTCATCCAGTCGGCTTTCATGACGCAGATGGGACTAGAACTCACAATCTCCCAATTTCTAGCCTGATGTCTAACCACTAAACCAGGCGTGTCCAACTTTGGCAACCTTAAGATGCATGGACTTCAACTCCCAGAATTCCTCAGCAAGTCATGCTAGCTGGGGAATTCTGGGAATTGAAGTCCACACATCTTAAAGTCGCCAGGGTGGGCACCTTTGCACTAGACTAAACTGCTTCTCAAAGAAAAATTCAGGAGCAAAACCAAGGAGTTAAATATTAAATAGATCTAAAGGACAGCTTTCTGAATAAAGGACATCCGGTCACTGCAGGTTAAGCATGCCCAAGTACAACGCCCTGGCAGCCAAGGAGAAGTTGGTTTGTCTGTCTGGGCTTGGCTTGGCTTGGCTTGCCCAGGTTGTGCTGGAGAGCAGACTGCCAGGGAGAGGGTCCCTGGGTCTCACCCCCATTCACGTCACAGCCCATATGTAACAGCTGGCCTCTCCTGCCCCCCGCCTCTTCTCTGGCCCCCACAGCCTGGCCGCGTGACAGCCCTCCCAGAGCCGCTGTGCTGCAATGGCAGGCCTTGCGGGACAGGAAGAGGCGTGAAGGAGCAACAGGAAGTGCTTCCCCCAGCGAGTGGAATCGAGTGTCTCAGGGTCAGGATCACCCCTCAGTGCTCCCTAAGGCTCCTGGGAGGGACTGCCTCTGGGATTTGCTACAAAAACGTGGGGGCCTTTTGTAATCCATGCAGTTCTCTCTCTCTCCTCGGCTACGGTGTTAATAAACTGCGTTGTCAGTGCTCTGACCATTGTTTTGTTGGACCAGAGTTTGGCTGAGTGCTTTAGAGTTTACACTGGGCCAGTGAAATGCCAGCTTCTCCTGCATTTGGCTGTGGGAGTGGGTGTCAGAGAAGAAGCGCTGCCTGGTTTGCGGCCACTGGGTGGGAAGAAGGGAAGCCACTGCTGAAGAGTGCCACTGACCTGAGATCCACTCCCCCAGGTCCAATTCAGCCTGTGGCTCCTGCGTTACGTCGGCACCTTCACCCTCTTCGTTTTGGGGATCAGGGCCCCAGGGCTGCCCCGAAAACCCTACATGCTTCTAATTAATGAAGACGAACGTGATGTGGAAAACAGCCAGGTGAGTTTCTTTTCTCCCATCCGGGACAAACCTTGTTGTGTGTTTGCTTGCTAGGGCTGTGCAGTGCTTCAGATTCGAAGGGAAGAAGTGCTTCGGAGCATGCGATGTAGCTCCCCCGGCAACTCCTTAAAGTAGCTGTGATCGATATGCTTATGTGTTCCTCTTTTTTTTCTCCCGCCATCTGCCAGAAGGAGGTACCATTCTGAACATGGCAATGAACTTGCCATAGAATATCTTGCCAGGACCGGAATTGGGCTTAGGGCACAATCAGAGACAAAGAATACGTTAAGGGTGATGCCGGGATATCTCCAGAAAAGCTTCTAAGAAGTGACCTTTTCCGCAGATCTCAACCTCGTATACTGACAGGAGTCCAGAGCCTGACAGTGCAAAGGGAACAGGAGAAATACTTACAGTTCCTTTGATACAGGGTTAGACAACCTGGGCCTACAGTTCCCATCATCCTCTTTACTACATCGATGGATTTATGAGAGCTTAATTTAATGCATTTGGAGAATGCCTACTCCTGTTTCTCAGGTTACTGTTTTTGATTAGAGATGGGATAGGAATTAGAAACATTTTGTTCCAGAACTTTTGCTGGTAATGGAGAGTAGGTAGCCTAGTAACTAGTAAGCAGATGCTTGGTATGATGATGGCCCCACGTTCAATTCCTGGCCTCTTTAGCTAAAACCAACTCAAGACAAAAAGCGAATGAGGACTTATGACTAAAATTCTAAAAAGCAAAAGGAAGCTTGGGGAAACTGTGGATTCTTCAGCCTTATTGAAGTGTGGAAAGCTCAGGGGCTTTAAATTAAGTTTTTTTAGAATAAAAATCAATTCATACCTTACCACAAACCTCATGATGATCAGCTGCTGCTGAACTTCTCAGAATCATTCAGCTCTACAGGAGTCTACTATTATACTGTATTGGAGATGCCAGAACTTGAAAGAAGAATAAGAAAAAAAAGTGTAAGGATGTTATGACATGAGTATGCTTTGAGCCAAATTGGTGGCTGATTTACCAGCAGCTCTTTCGTACATGTTATTCAGAAACTGGCCAGGCTTAATAAGAGAAGGTTGGGAATACTGCTTGCAGGTGCTCAAGACTCTTCACAGAAACAATAAGTGCTGAGTTTGTAATATGTGTATTTATCAAATACCCATTTGTCTACAGAGTTGAAGTAGTATGATATCTAAGTTTCATAACAATGAATGCACCCTGGAAAGAAGTCAAATCAGGATTCAGTCACTATCCCTTGATGTGTTCAGATATTTTGAAACTATTTACTCCAACTCAGTTTATTTCTAGTAATGCGTGATAGACTGGGAAAAATTATTTAAATATGCTAAGTTATGATTGAGTAGGAGAGGGATCACACTATTTTAAAAGTAGGGTTCCTTTATACATTATAGATTTATCATGAGAAAACATTTAAATACATGTCTAGTTTGGTCATGTGATAATATTTATAGAACACATTGACATGTATTATGGGACTCCCTCTGGAAAGAAAACTGCTGTATGATAGCATTTTTTAATAAGGACTTTTAGACCTGGTAAACCTAATTTCAGTATAGACTAGTGCTTAGAGATTATGAGGGTTGAAATCTAGCAGGAGATGGAATTTCCATTCCATTTTGTTTATAAAGCCAATTCTATAGTTAAACTTAGTACAGTAGATTATTTTCATTTGTAGTGTTATCTAAAACAGAATGCCACAGACATTCTCAGATGTTCTGATATGTTTTTAACATTTAAGTATTTATTTCTAATATTTAATATTCTAATATATAATAATATTTCTATTTGAGGATAAAAAAATAACTCCAGAAGATATGAACTTCAGCAGAGCACTGTATGGGTATTTCCTTGATTTTTACATTTACAGTATATTTTAATGCAGTCAGCATTTTTATATCAAAGTAACTGGATTATGACATCAGTATAACTGATACAAACCAAGCAGACTTTCTTAATTGCATGGTTTTAAGTAATGTTCATTTTTATAAAAATAAAATTGCATTGTCTTCCCATGATACCTGCTCAGTTATCAGTTGCTCTTCCCTGTCAGTGTTTCTTTGAAACATGCATGTAGTACTACTGTATTGCTGTTTTATAATTATATAGAGAAAGAACATTCATTATGCCCTGTTTCAGCTTCCCAGGGCATCTAATGAATCACAGGTAGAAACTAAAAATATGCCAAGTTTTTCCTGGATTTTTCCTAGTTTTTCACTAGTTCAGAAAGCCCATTCACTCCTCCCATCTCATAAGTTAAGAAAATCTAGAAAAGAAAGAGTTTACAGTATTATGTTTATTATTAGCAGTTCTCTGTTGCATTATCCCTAATGCAGACTACTACATGGTCCTCAAAACCATGGTGGTGCTAGAAATACAGAATTGTACATAAGTTCTCCTCCCTCTGATGGTGCCTTCCGGATTCCAAAATTAAATTTTATTAAATAAAATATTCATAGGCTCATAAGATAATCTAATTTTACATTATTGCAATCTCATGAGGTCTTGGGCAAGAATATGAAAATTCTGTGAGATTCAAGGACTTTGAAATCTGACAAAATCTAACAAATTTCTAAGATTTAGGGCAAAAAACTCTTTTATGCTATTTTACAACTGAACCAGAATTTATTTATTTATTTGTATGGTTGCCCATCTGAAAGCTGGAATTCATAATAAAAAAACAGTTTCATAAAAAAATTAAAAATAGCAAAAACCTGGTGCACTTAATTTCCCTTGGTGCAATCCATAATACATTCTTTCGACTCCAGCTTCACTCTGTATTGATTGCAGGTTACAACAGCCCCTGGAAAGTGTTGTATTATTCAAAAATAGGACAATAAGTTAGCAATAAACATTGGCCTAATTCAGGTATCATACCAAATCATAATATGTTTAAATGTTACTAAATAAATTACAATTTGCTAAGATCACAGAGGATGTTGAAACAAAAAAATTATGTGAAACCATTGTTTGCTAGCTTGTCTGGACCCAACAAAGCAGAACCCTAAGACCAGATGTCACAGCAAACTTTAATCTGATATGTTTTATCTTTATGTATAAATGTGAAGAATGAAGAAAAATGAATATTTGCATAGATCTGTGTATCATAAGTCAATAAGCCTTGCTTGCTTCTTTGTATAAACAAGGCCATTGTGTTAAATTAGTCCTCAGATCAACTTTAATTGATACTGTACTTTCATTGTTTTTAATAATAATATCTGAGTCCAACAGCTGCTTTTAAAAACCTTTTGTAACTCTTAGAATGCCAAGTTCTTAATTAATAAAAGTACACTTTAAAAACTTTAGTGGGATAATTGAGACAAAAATTTGAAGATTGACATGTGTTATGTCATTATGAATCTAGCAACTTCTGAAATACTTCAAGATTTTTATTGGTGATTTAAAGAATTATATGACTCATTATTTTAAATAACATATATTTAAAAATATAGCAGATGAAGTGTGGATGTTTAGTATCAAATATGTATACATCTGAATCAAATATTATCATGTTTGATTTGAAGAATGACTTGAGAAAGAAATTACTGGAGTCCCAGTGGAAACACAGAAAGCTGCTACACCAAAATAGATCATTAGTCAGTGTAGTTCAGATACTGTACATTAACTGGCAGTTCTCTGGGATTCAGACCAGAGTTTGTTGTAGCTGTATCTAGAGATACTGAATTCAACGTGGGATCTTTTGCATAGAAGTGACCACTTCCACTTTCCCAGAATTAAAGAAGGATTCCAAACCATACTGTCAGATCTGGAAATAGCCAAGTCAAAAGCTATGTTTGGATATGACATCAAAGGAAGAACAGGCAATCTGCAGCCACAGGACCACATGTTGTGGAAAAGCTGTAGTGTAAGCCCTGTAATAATAGGCTTAACATAGTTTTAAAATAACCCCATTACAAGAAAACAAATTGCCTCCAGAAACAAGGAAAAAACTAATCCCACTTATCTGCATTATATACCTCTCCACTGCAGCCCTTGGCCTCCAAAAACTGCTTTGCAACCCCAGGCCTGCAAACAATTATCTACTTCTCCACTCAACTATGACAGACAGCAAAGAAGATTTAATGAACTTCAAGCTCACATGCTCTTCACTGGCTGAGAGATGTTTGGAAGCCTCTGCTTTTAGATAATCATGGTTTATTGTGTCTTTTGCCATAGTAGATTATTAAAAATCAAGCTATGGTTAGTTTCAAATTAGCTATTTCTTTTTAAGTTGAACAATTCAAATTAAAACCTAAAGATTATTGCACCATAATTCTTTGTTTGGGGAAGACAATGAATTGTGGCTTATGGTCTTCTGGCTGCCTAGGAGGAAGAAACAAAAAAGATGAGCCTCTGTACCCATGGCTCACTGTAACTCGTTCCTGCTTATATGTATGTTAGTTTATTAGTTTTGCGTTCTAATCATTCTTTCTAATCATTTTTCTTAAATTGCTTTCCACCCCTGAAATGAGATAACTAAAAAAATCATTTTTTTTACCATTCCTTATTTCATCTTTCTCTCGTCTCATAAAAGTTGGGGTCACAGTTCCCAGAATTCCATTCCAAATGACCAAGATTTCTGCCTAGGATTTTGAAAGTGTACCCTTGACATTCAGGAGAGTGTACCATGGTGGGAAAGGCTATAATCTATGCCTTTAACAAGAAAAGTATTTATATATTTTTGTTACATTTATTTTTATTTCCCCTTTATTGTTTTTATAAATAACTCAAGATAGAAAACATACCTAATACTTCATCCTTCTCTTCTTTTCCCCAAAACAGCAACCTGTGAAGTGAGTTTGGCTAAGAGAGAGTGACTGACCCAAAGTCACTCAGATGCTTTTCATGCATAAGGCAGGACTAGAACTCACTGTCTCCTGGTTTCTAGCCTAGAAACCACATGGTTTCTAGACGAGATCAAACTGGGTCTCATATCTGCTGCCCACCCATCTCACTATCCAAAGTGACTCTGAACAGCTAATTGTTCCAAGTGGCTTTCTTTTTCTTACCTGCCAGCTCTTGTCTCTGTCTTACTGAATCGGTGCCAATCTTCCCAAATATTTTCAGTAACCTTGCCCCAAACCTCCTCTATTTATTTATTTTTCTTCTCTTCCTTGTCTCAGCCCCTGCTTCCAAATTCCAGGCAGAGCACCTCCACATGGAAGGATATGGGCCAGAAGATACTCCTCCTTATACAGTATGTGTGGCCAAAGAAGAACTACTCATTGCAGGGCGTGGTGATATTCTGTCTGGTGCTTATGGGGCTGGAGCGTGCCGTCAATGTCTTTGTGCCCATCTACTACAAGCATATTGGTAAGAAGAGTGGGCAACTTGCAGGCAGGCATGGTGCTGCCTCTAGGGCAGGGCTGGGCAAACTTTTGGTAAGCAGGAATTTCACTTGATGTGTGGGAAGGTTTAAGGCAGTGTTTCTCAATCTTAGCAACTTTAAGCACTGTCTGGGGAATTTTGGGAGCTGAAATCTGCATATCTTAAGGTTGCTGAGATTGAGAAACACTGGTTTAAGGAATAGGGTGTGTGAATGGAGGACAAAATTAGGGGAGCTGTGTCATGCACATGGGCAAACGGATTTTTTTTAGTAAGGGTACATGGAATTTTCTTTGTTGTGTTTTATAATTATGCTAAGCCTATTTTTAGTTTACCTTTCTGATCTAGTCTGTTTCCCAGGTCAAAATAATGAGAAACTCAGACTCAGTGATAGAATCAGGGAGGACTCTTAAGAGTGACAAGAGAGTGTCAGGGGAGGGGTTCAGGTTGCCCACCCCTTTTTTAAGTAGATAGAGCAAGGAGGATAAAGAGTAAAAAAAAACTCATATATTTTGTGTAATGCTCCAAACCGACCAACAGAGGGTGCCCTTACGCTGCTAACAGAATGCAGACTAATTTTTATGGAAACTCGTCAAGTAGAACCAACCTACCTCAGTTGCTTGGTGTTAGCTGCTAATTTTTTGATAGTTACAAATACTTGTCTCAGTGAGCCCTAGCCATCTGGAAGCTCTCCATGGTATGAGTCTTTATCAAGCACTTGTTTTAAGCATTACATGCAATGTAATGTTTGATGAGGCTCTTAGCCAACCTCAGCCTCCAGAGGAATGTTTGCCAGCAAAATGCTTGACTCATATAGGAGGATTCCAATCCACATGGTGGGAAAGAGCTTTATGTATGTCGAGACATGTTCTTGCATCTCTGTGCATCTGCAAAAAGTAGTGCAATGGATTGGGATAACAAACCTCTCAACTGTACTAACTGAGAGTACAAATTTGAGGGGGAAAGGTCAGATCTGAGTCCTCCTTTATGTAATAAAAAGTGCCCTTCATGTTGGAAAAGAGCAGATGAGAGAGACATTTTGCGGAACTCTTAAGAAATACAATATATGCACCAATTCTACCTGCAAATGAACATCAATAGTTCTTCCACTTCAGTGTGTCTTCTGTCTTTGTTCCTCATTAAAATACACAACTTCATTGAAACCTTTCTTGACAAACTGCGGCTTCACTTGCATTTTCCCAGCCACTCTTGTCTTAGGTCCACTTTCTTTGCCTGCTTTACCAGCATCTCCATTTCATATACATTCTGATCTCTAGATGGATAATTGCATCTTTATCTGCAGAATTAGAGTCCAGGTAATCCTGAACTTATAACTGATCACTTAGCAACTGTTTAAATTTTTGATGGACCTCCCCAAGAGTATTTACAATTCAGTTCCAAAGTTCTGCCACCTGTGACTGTTCTATAGCAGTTTTGCCAAAAAATGGCATTTACTTCTAGTTTTCGGCACAACCAACCCATAATGAACAATGGGTTATCTTTATAACCGCAGTGTTTGCTTAACAACTGCTGCAGTGGTTTAACAACTATTTCAAAAAGGATGTAATTTGTGACACGCTTTATGACCTTTATGACTTACAACCATAATGGGCAGGCTCCATTATCATTTTAAGTCGATGATTACCTGTACATTATTTGGGTAATTATGGGATCATGATTTTATAGGACTGGAGACCAAGCTAGTCCTTTTGATTGTGAAGGCATGAATTAAATGCTTTAAATTTTTGAATTCTCCTGAATACCCCTCCCTGTTCTTTCACCAGATCTTCACTCCTGAGCCCTATTGTGATCTCCATGCTTCCAGATTAACTCTCTGTTGGATTTCTGAGACGAGTGCTCGCTCTTTGTTAGCAGAAGTTGTTGGTGTGTGCCAGGTTCCCATGCCTTGGTGAGCACTGTGAGTGCCAATTCAGGGCAGCTATTGAGAGGTATCTGAATGGAGGGGATGGACTCTAGACCTGCCTTTCAGCCCTGACTTTTAGACTTTACAAAAGAATACTTGCAAGCGGGAGGCATGAAACTGCAAACAGCATACAGAACGACTGGGTGAGAAGGGGTATGGGATTCGGGATGGTTCTGCCCTACGTGTTAAGTAGCTTCAGGGCAGGGACACAGTGTTCCTCAGGCCCACCTCAGGTTCTGTTCTGCAGATTTTAATTGGATCCTCTACCTGTTCTTAGTCTGTGCAGCTGTCTGGTATTCTAAAGCTCATACTTGTCCAGCAACGAGCTTACAAGAACAAAGTTATCCCTGCTGAGTCAGGCCAGCAATCCATTTTGCTCAGCATTTTGATTTTGCAAGCAGGAAATGATGGGCATGCTTTAGCTAGGAGGCTATTAGACTCCATGGCTGAGCTGCCAGTATACTTTTTAATTACACACATGGGCAGACAGAAAGGGAGGAAAAGGGAACAATGCTGTTCAGCAAATCACTTCAGGCTTGTCCCCTCTTCCCATCTTGCTCTAGTTCATGGTGCTCTGTCTGGAGTGATGGCATTGTGGAAGGAGCAATTTTCCATGCAGCACACTGCCAGTGACGTGTTATTCATAATGGATAGTGCAATTCTGGTGTGATGCATACCACAGCAGTATCAGGTGCCTGTGTGTTTGAATTCTGAAGTCCCAGAACAATTTAGCTTCTTCATTTTCTATTACTTTCTCCATTTGATGATCCTATCAGTTCTTGCTTGCAGGCAAATAGTATTTCTTGCAGATCTTTCAGTGCTCTATAGTTGCTCCTTTATCATGCCATTGTTTGTAGTCAGTCTTTGTGATCTTCTTGCAGCAGATAATTAGGTGATCCACTGTTTCTTCAGCTTCTTTTTAGAAGTGGCATTTGCTGTCTGTTGTTGTCTTCTCAATTCTAGCCTTGTATGCATTTGTTCTTACACTTGGTCTTGTGCAGCCAGAATTAGCCCTTCTGTCTCTTTCTTCAGTTTTAGCCATTGCCAGATCTTGTTATTATATGCTTTGCCTTCTATTTTTTTAATGTACTGGCCATGTAATATTTTTCCTTGCCATGTCTCTTTTCTATTCTTCATTTGGTCTTTCTTGTATGCCAGTTTCATCTCTCCAAGACTCAGTAAACCTTCCTTGTATACTAGCTTTAATGCATCTCCTTCACTGCCCTTCATGTATTCTTCCAATGTCCTTTTTTCCTTCTTCAATTGTTTGGTGTACTTGCAACATTCCATTCTCACCTATTTTCCTTGGTATTTAGTCCCTTCATTTTTATACTGCCGGACTGAACATTTTCCACATGGACACAATTAAAAAAAAAAACAAAGCAAACAAAACAATCCTGAGTAATACAAGTACATCATAGTACATTAAAATCATAACATGACTCATTCAATTGCTCCAAATAAAATTATGTACCAGTGACAGAACTTGATTAATGTTCCTTTTGCATAGCTCCATTATACGCCTAAAAAACTGGAATGACATTTGGATTTCTAGTGGGAGGCTGTTCCTAAGGCTATAAATGTTTAGTACATTGATTAAATCCTCGGCACTTACAAATGCTTAATTCTACATTTAAATTATTTTTCTTTGTAGGTCTCCTGTAAATTCTATTGGTCCCCCTTTTAAATGTTTTCCTTACCTTTCTACTTAATTAATATTTTTAATGTAATTAATATTTTTAATCTCCCACCATTTTTTTTTGTCAGAACATAATATATTTATTACAGTCACAACACTGGAAGAAAGGCCTCTTTGAAGATCTTTATACATTGGTAGGAGGATGAAAAAAAAAATAGGCTGCTTTGAATTCAAAGCAATTTGGGAATAGGATGCTGGGTTTAAGGTGAAGAGCTCCCAGTAGGAGGACATTGTATACTCATCACACTGTTTCCTGCCTATTCACTATCTATGGCTGATGATGAATGTCTCTACCTAACCCAAGTTGCGTCTAGGTGGCTTCTCTTAGATCCTATCTTGACAGAACACCTCCTAAGCTGCCCAAATTGTGGTTACCTTTCTTTCCACAAGAGAGATTTGTCCTACTGGGAGAGGTTCATTAGGTAGAACTATTTTTTTCCTGGCTCTCAAAAGCACTGTTGTAATTCTCACACAGCTGCCTAATTTTAACCAGCTTCTTGATCTAGTGAGGCCAGCACTGTTCAGGCCAGCACATCTTCCTATAAGATGAGCTGGATGGCAGAGCATCTCAGTTTTGAAATTTATTGATTGAGGCTGGCCCCACTATGATTCTGCCTAGTCTGAGATCAGAACTTGTTTGAAGATAGGATAGAGGGAACAGAACAGAAATATCCAGGCATTAGTTGTGTGTATAAGACAGAACTCCTCTCTGCCTGACCCTGCTCTCACTTGGTTGGGAAAACCATGCTGAAAGCAGGGCAGAAGTCCTGACTCTCAAACTACTAGCAACCCAGCACCCTACATATGTGGAACTATTCCATCCTTCCCAGCCAGCCCTTCTAAATGTAACTTTATGCATGCAAAAGCAATTAAGAGCAATCAGGAATTGATCTATGAATAATGGGCAAAGGATATATGAAAATGATTGTCAGTGGACAGGCAAATAAATCATGTTAAAGGATTGTGGCTTTCAGATTAACTTTTGTCCTCCTACCCCTCTAGTGGATGAACTTACAGAGAGAGTGACTTGGCACATACTGTTTCAGACCATTTGTATCTATGCGGTCCTCAAGTTCTTTCAGGGAGGAGGAGCTGGTAAGTTATTGTGTGAAAGTTATAAGATGCATATAATTGGCTGAAGTTGCTATGGGACTCCTACTTATCCTCCACCTTAACATCTGTATGAGATTTCTCTTTGTTTCTAATCTTTTTGTCCTCTGAGAAATATATCACCTCAGCATTATAGCATAACTGAACTTTTGAAATGGAAGTTGTTGTTTAGCTCGAAGCTGAGGCATACAATTTTGGGACAAAAGCATTTATTCTACTTCCCTTTTCTATGTAATAATGCAGACTGGGTGACTGCAGGATCTGCAGTCCTGAGACATGAACCTCCTGGCCATATTTAACCTTGCATGGTTGGCAACTTTAAATGGTTATGTGCTAAAGGAATTCATGGGGAAATTTAAACTGGTCCTGTTGGGTCGGGAATTTAGGATGATGCAAGTCTTGGCCAGATAGTTTGGGTATTCTGAGAACTGAAGCTTCAGATAAAGGAATAATTCTTCTTACTTAAAGTATTTGGATGCAGTTAGGTTTTCATCTGAAACAAATACACAAATATGTTGAGGGACTGTAACTCCAGAAGACCCAGCTATTCTGATCATTGGCCTTCATGGCTGGAAATTCTGGGC
>JANHZU010000001.1:593949-605519 GCA_032468055.1 Acrochordus granulatus
CTCCATTCTCCTGCAGCTGTATCTGTTAAAATATTGAGAACAAACTTGAGGTGGATCCTTAAAGCAATTTTGTCTTCAACTTGTTTGGAAAGAAAACTATAGAAGTTACTTTGAGTGAGTCCAGAGGTTCATGTAATCCAGAAATTGTTGGTTGGGCACAGGGGCAATAGCCCTCTCCTCCTCTTTCACACCATCAGCATCATGTATACAGTAATGCCTTGTCTATGAATATGGATGCTGTTTTATCTGTTGTGCATTGCAGTAATGTTCAAGCTTCCAGGCTAATATACTGATGATTTTCCATAGGATCTGGAATGGCTAGAATTCCAATAGCAGTCAGGAGATCTTAGAATTGCTTTGCTGAATATTAAATCTTCTACTCATTGCACATGTTGTACATCGACCACTCTTAAAAACATTTTGCTGCTTTGTAACAGCATCATCCTTATAGGTAGTTCTTTCTCCAGGGACAGATTATAACTGAGATGGCTAATTGTGCATATGTCATGTGTTGTATGTTATTGGGAGTTATTGAGCTTTAATTCTAGCTTCTGAGTAACAGTAAGAATCTTTCCTTTACAGGTTATCAACCATTGTTAAGGCTGATCAAATCCTTGTTATCCGGCAAGGCCGAGTGGTTGAGCGAGGAAGGTAATAATTGTCATAGGACTTTATGAACTCCACATAAGATTTATAAATAAATACATCTGTATCTAGACAACCAAACAAGAAAAACTGAACTATGTAATCTATATAAATGAAGCAAACTGAGATATTTGAACTACTATTTGTATTTTGCATAAGTTATTCCATTTTTAATAATCTTGGAAAATGGCAAAAAACTGTGCAAGATTCCAAAAACTTACATTCCACAATTAGAAATCCTGTTTAGCTATCTCACTTTTTAGCCAACTCTCTGGCTTCTGAAATTTTAGCCTGCATGTATCTTTGAGTCCTAAACAGGCTACAGAATCTTATTTCCAAGAAACAATGAATAGGGAGTTGGAGAACTGTTTGTTTCATAAAGATTAAGGACTGAATGAGCTACTACATTCTTTGCTTTTTCTGCATTGCTGTGGAATGCTAGCATTTATGTAACTCTGTTTCTTTCCTTTCCCAGCTGCAGCTGAAAATTATTTTCAGAGGAGAAACAGCTAATAATGTTACAGGCTCTTCAGCATTCTTTAGCCATTTTATAGACGAGAAAGAAATCCGAAGTGCAGTATAGGATTTTTCAGATAGGAACATTTCCTCCTGTTCTCACTCAAAAATTCCAGCCACCAACCCTTTTTCATAACTTTATAGCCACAGAGAGGAGCAACTGACATGCATAAATTTGGATAGTTCTTGTGGACCAAGTCAAGGATAGCAGATTACTCAGATAAGCAAAGCAAACTTTGGATGATTCACACATCCTTCCTGTCCTTACAGGTTGTTGAGGTTATAAGGATCAGAGATCTGGCAGGAACCTCATGTTTTCCTCTGGGAAATGGAACACATCCTTCTGTATGTGGATATTCTGATTTACCTGGGGAAGGAACCTGAAGGAAATTGATGACTCCAGGCTCCAATTGCTCTATTGCAAGAATGTTCCCTCTCATCTGGCCTTGGGGTTCTGTATCTCAATGGGCATTTTTCCTTTGTCTGCCAGAGGAAACAGCCTTATCCTCCAGCTTAGATTAGTTTAGCTTTCTTCTTTTCCTCTTTCCTTCTCTTGGTAGTAAGAATATTATGTCTTTGTGTGTTCCTCCCCCAAGTCCCTCCCCTGCTGGGTGTTCAGACCTCTTAGGACAGACAAGAGGGGTGGATAGGATTCCCTCCAGAATGCAGGGGAGGTAAGACTCTTTAGGAAAACATGCCATTACAGAAACACAGTATGTGTTTGGGTCAGTTCAATCTGTCAGGACCTCTCAGCCTCTTTGTATGTTAGAGCAACAGGAAAGGTGAAAGATCTGTACTTGAGTGGGTGAAAGGAAGGGAATGGAAGGGCAGAAAGGCAGGCTGCAGAGAAGAAGGCTGTCTCTCCTTTCCCTGCCCTTTGTTCTCCAGAGAGCAGCAAGTCCAGGTAGCTGCTGTCCCAATCTGAGGACAGTGACTTCACTGATAAGAGGATTCTCAGAGGATAGGGATTTTGATCCTGACATACCTTCCTCTCTTTCCAAGGAGTTAGAAGATTACAGTAGCTTAGGAGCTGAGAAGTTTTAGAAATTCGTAGATTTCCTCCTCAGCCCCTCCATCACCAAACTTAATTGATAAATTTCCAGATAGGCATAGTTGCCATAGTGTGACAAAAGGATGGGCTTTATAGAATAGTAGTACATTATATGATATAAATATGTAATGTTTGGAAATTCAACTGCCGAAGTCCAAAGCAACATAGGTGAGGGATGTGCTTTCTGTGGAGCCCTTTGAATTAATTTTTGCTGTTATTACAGGCATGAGCAGCTGCTAAAGAAAGGTGGCTTCTACTCTGACATGTGGTTTCAACAAGGAAGTGAAATGCCTGGTGGCTCAGACACAGCAAAAGCTGGCCCTGGGAAATCAGAAAAAGGTAGTGCTAAGGACGAGCCTGAGGGTGAAACTGAACCTGAAACTCAGGATGAACCTGAAACCCAGGATGAACCTGAAACCCAGGATGAACCTGAAACCCAGGATGAACCTGAAACTCAGGATGAACTTGAAATTGAGGATGAACTTGAAATTGAGGATGAATTTGAAGAAGAGGAAGAGTCATAGCCAAGCAACTGAAAGAATTACTGAACATCTCCAAAATGAAGCTTGAAGCTAAAGAGGGGACTGCTAGCTTGGCCTTAACATTTGTGATCTTATCACACAATGGAAAACCTCTGGTCCCTAGAACATTTAGTAGATCCACCGTTTGGTTATGAAATCAAATTAAAGGAAGCATATACTTTATTGTTCTTAGCCTGCTCATAGTGAAAGGATAACAAGAAATATCCTATAAGCTGCTGTCAGGTGCAAAATATGTTGCTTGGTGATCCAGATATGCTATCAGTGAAGGGGAGAGGTTTGGACCAGGGCCACCCTGCCCTACTACTGGTGTCACTGACAATAATCTTCCTTGGCAAGATGAACTGGCCAGGTGGGGAGAGGAAAATGACAAATTTGAGTGTTGCCAGCATTCTGTATGAAACCAGAGGAAGCTTCAGGGAAAGGAGACCCATTTTCATAAGTTCTGATTTTGAAATGTGTTTGATTTTCATAAACTCTGTGTTTTCAAATCAATTTGCAGATTCCATGTTTTTTCAGTCTCTTTAAAGGAAAGGACTAAGTAGTTACAGATTGAAAATCCTTTTCAATTATTGTGCTGGTGAGAGGAGCAAGATTCACAAAGTGCAGATAGTTAATTCTATAAATCTGGCTTTTATATATATATGGCTGTCATAAAATTAAGAAGGGAAGAGCAGTAATTCACGGCTAAAATGGTAAGATAAAGATGAAATATGCCTTTTCACCTAGGTTCTACAGAATTTTCTATCGAATTGACAATTATTATTTACTTGTGGCTCTATCACAAAGTATGCTGAACAAGAAGTTCTGGGTGAACAAGAAGTTACAGAGCCACCAGGTCTCACTGAATACTGCTTTAGGACTACCAGACCTGTGCTGCAGAAATCAGGATGGCAGCAAAAAGGTATTTAACATTTTTGTCATCTGCTGGTCATCCGAGTTTCTGCAGCCCAGATCTGGTAGCTGTGTTTGTGTTGAATCATAAAAGTGCACTGTAATCAACTGAGGAGACAAAGGCAAAGGGAGCTGTCAGAGAACCCAGTAGAGAAGCCCAATAGAAACAAGTTGACAGTTATGTTTGAGAGCTGTTTGGCTTCCCTGCTTACACTAAGTAATTCTGAAAATTAGTGATTCTTTGCCTGAGAGAAGAAGAAAAGTATTTGGGTTTACATGTGACACTAGGCCAAGAGTTCCACAGTTATACTTAAAATCATATTCTTGGTAAAATTAATATGAAATACTAAGTAAGAACCAGACAAGCCACATGATGGCTTAGTATGATGTGTAAACCAAGCCATTAATTTGTTTGGTGAGCTGCGATCAACCGTACAATTCTATGGAAAATTTGGTAGTAAGAAAGAGCAGCCTTCTAGTAGCCTTTTCTCCTAAAAAAGTACATACAGATCTTGCTTAACAACCACAGTTGAGATCGGCAACTCCATCACTAACCGACATTGTGGTTAACAAGACATTATGTGCCCATGATTTGCAATTTTACTGCCAGCTTAACCATTGACTCTGGGAAGCCAGATGTGAAACACAAAAGTGGCAATAATGTGATTATGGAATGCTGAGACAGTTGTAAATGCCCTCCAGTTGTGACTGCAGAAATGCTGCAAAGATTTTAAGTGGGAAGACCGGTTATAAAAATTATTTTTAGCATTATTATAAATTCAAATGGTTCCTAAACAACTCAGTCATTAAACAAAGATTACCTATATATCAGAGTCCTTCCCCTCCAAGTTTGATTATTCACAAGTGCTCTGTGTGTGTCTTTGTGGCAGTCTTAACTGGCAACTGTTTGGACAAGTCCTTTCATTTTTCTTGGCAGCATTTTCAGAAGTGGTTTATCATTGCTTTCTTAGGGCTGAGAGAAAAGGACTGGCCCAAAGTCACACAATTGGCTTCATATCTAAGAGAGAACTCAGTGTCCCAGTTTCTAGCCTGGTGTCTTTAACTATTATACTAAGAAGGCTCTTACATGCATATTACAGGTAGTTCTCGACTTAGGACCACAACTGGGACTGGAATTTTGGTCATAAGTCATTGCGATCATAAGTCAAGATACCATACAACCAGACTTGTATTTATATTAATGATGGTCATTAAGTGAGTCACTGCAATTGTTAAGCAAATCACATAATTAAGTGAACCACACAGCCATGAATGCAAATCCATTTTATCCAACAGGCACTTTTTGCTGGAAACCAACAAAAAACTTTGCAAAACGTGACTGTGTGGTTGGAGGATGCTGCAACCAGTAATAAATACAAGCCGGTTGCCAAGCATCTAAAATATGTGACTCTGGGAGTGGTATAAGAGTTATATTTTTGAGGATAAATAACTGTAAATAACTTTCTTCGAGTCTGTCATAACTTCTAATGGTCATTGAGCAATCAGTTATAAATTGAGAACCACTTGTAGTTTCAATGTCTAATATACCGTTCATATAGAGATGGAAATCTGTTCCTCTCTTACCAGTATTTTGCAGGTTTACCTGGATAATCTCACATCCAACATGTAGGGCTATCCAGATGTTGATGAGTCAGGACTTAAAAAATAAGATGGTTTAGTAAACTATTGATGAGAAATGGGTATTTCTGGTATAGACAGTCCTTGATTTAAAGCTGGTCATTTAACAACTATTCAAAGTTAAGACAGTCTCATAAAATGGCTGTCCAGCTGTTGTCAAAATCATTGCCCCCCCCGGAGTCATGTGATCATGTTCTGGGTTGCTTGGCAAGCTGTTCGAGCTTACAGCCAGTTGCCATCTCCACAGGCACGGAGAAAGGGGTTTTAGCTGCATGGGAGGTGCTTTTTATGGGAGATGAGAGGAAATGGCTTGCCAAAAGGCCATGTTAAGCCTATGGCTAGGCAGCAATTAGTTCTGATGCACTTCCAATTTCACAGAAATCTATGTATATGTGTCACTTGGTATTGCTTCTTGAATCATTTTTCTGAGGAGAACTGATTAAGGAGAGAGGCACAGATTAGTTTTGCAGTGTATTTGACCTGATGGTACTAGAAGGTGTCCATCTGGACATATTCTAGAATAGAAGGATGGCTGAAGACATAAAAGTTGCAGGCTTGTTTTCCATACTTTAACTGCAGAATCCTCTTGTTTATTCTATTACCTGGATCCATCAAAAGGGTGGAGTCATGTACAGCTTAAGTGTTTATTATCAAGTAAAAGATGCCATTGATCCTCTTCAGTTGCGGCTTTGGTTCAGTAATCTCAGCCCTCATCTTCTAGAATGAAGAAAACTCAGGTGATGAGATGGCTGAAAATTCTGCAGCTGCAGTTATTGAAATCACAGAGAAATAATGGCTTAAAGATATGCGCTTCAGCAACATAAATTAATGAGTCTGCAGAGAACTTGTTCCGTTTTAGCCTATTCTTTGTCAGGACTACATTGGGGCACAATTACATCAGGATGATGCCAACTTCCAGCCCAAGTTCTTGAATATTTTCAAAGCAGAAACAGGAAGCTGTGTTTCCTGAGGTTCTTTGCTAGATTACCTCTGCAGCAGCAAGTGGACATTACACCATATTACTTCTAATTGCATAGGTGTCTATATTAAGGAAACAGCCACAAGTGGAAATTGAGAACAGTGGTTCTTTATTCAAGACCTTTATTGTTTCAAAATTTGTTCTTCCCACTCATTTCTGTTCCATCAAGATGCTTTGAGGATTATATGGAGAGAAATAAAAGGGGAAGTATGCGTGTAGAAGTCAGGATCCTATACACAAGAGAGCAGCACTAGGGTAGATGCTTTATCTCTCTGTACATGTACCTTCTCTACTGTGCACTGCCCATTCCTCTAGCATTAGTTGCTACTCTAGATGTCTCTTGCTCCTTGCTATATTCTGGCCAGGGTTGGAATCTTCTAGTCCTATGCCCCCATCTGTGATCTAGGATTTTTCATCTCTCTCTATATGTTTAATAGTTTATAAGAGCCAGCAGTGATACATCAGATTTCTCCTTTTTGTCTTGGAAACTCAAAATAGCTTTGTACAGTCCACTGTAGACATATTACTAGGAACATTTCTCCCTAAAATGGCAATATTCAGGAATAATATCCTATCCACCTACTGGATGGCTGTTGGTGTTAATACCATCTGGATGGGAAAGCCAAAACGCTCCTTGGGGGAAAGGGGCTCAGGATACATAACAAGGCTCTGGGTCTTATGGACACCCCTGAAACATTCCCCACCATGATCAGTCATCCTGTTGTAGTTCCTGTTGGTGATTGCTCTGATACAACAAGGTGGGAAGATTTTGGCAGCTTTGATGGTGATGCTGGTAATCGTCTCCTAAGGATGGTACAGAATGGCAGGGGGCTCCTGCTAATGTGACATTGAGCAGCTGGACTGGAGTACCAGAAGCCAAGACCGCAGACCATGAACCCACCTGCAAAAAACAACAACAGAGAAACTGGCTTTGCTATGAAGTGCCCTCGGGCACCATATACTTCAGAATCAACATCATTAGAATGCTTCAGATTCATGATTTTAGTTGCAAATCATCACCTTGTAAGGCTAATCAGTAAAGTCAGAACATCATCAGTTCTTATTTGCTTCAGTTGTGCAGACTTCAAGAGAAATTTGGGAGCTGAACATTAATAATGTTATTTAAGTAGGTCACTGAATTTAAATAATAGTGGTTCAAATACTCTTGAGTTGGAACATTCAACTTTTTCGTTGTAAAATTTATAAAAGCAAGATGTAAGAAACCCAAGTTTTCCAAATGAGCTCAGGTTCTCCATCCAAATCAAAATTTCAGTTCAATTCATCCAAAAGCCTACTTTGCTATATATTTCTGTAAATCTAGCATTTGTTTTTCTTCTTTTTAATGCAGAGGTTCTAAACCAGAAGAGTATTATTTTCAGAAGAGAGAATAACCATGATTTACCCAGTTTCCTGGATTGACGTGACACTGGTTGGTTTGTAGAATATGGTAAGCTACTTAGCTTACCATATTCTACAATGTAGTTAGCTAGTTTTTGTTGCAAATATAGCCTGGTCCATTCTGTTGCCATTCAAGACCATTCCTGCATCCTTTGACTTATATGACCAAAATATTTCTAAGACAGCATTCCTCACCACCATACGTACATACAGCACATACTGTTTCACAAGAGAAAACTAACTTGATTGCCAAATAATCATAAACTGGCTTGTCTATACAAAAAAATTCAATCTGCACTAGATTTGCTATAGTGGCACCACTTTTCATTGTCAACCTAACCAAAGATTTCTGCCCATGAAGACACATCTCCTGATCCCATCTTCCCCCACTATGCAATTGGAAGAAAAACTGAGGTCAGCCATCCTGTTAAAAGATTTTCAGTTGCTGAAAGTCATCCTTGTTATAAAATCATCTGAAAATCCAACATTGATATGGAATTTCAATATTATTTTGACTTTAGATTGTTTAGAATTGATAGATAATCCTTTAAGAGATTACAGCTTGTCAGAGCAGATGGCAGAGAGTCCCTATTTAAATCTTTGACACCCCTATATAACAGACAGATTAACAGATGGTACAAAAGATGTCAGATGGAGCCTCTTATATTCTATGCCCTATTCATGTCCTTTAAACACTTACCAGCAAGGTGTGCTGAAGCAGACACTGGTCAGGCTGCAGTCCTGCCCAGAATTCAGCAAAAGCTGATCCACTTTGGGCAGGAGTGGTGCTATGTACCAGCACTACACTGGGATGGCGCCGTGATGCCCGAAGCTTCTTTACCAATGGCCCTGGACAGCTCTGGTCAAGGAAGAGCAGGACCCGGTGGGCACTGCAACTTTCCAAATCTGTTAAGAGCTCTGAGATGGCATCCCGCTCTTTTGGATCAGCCTGTGGTGGGGAAAAGGGCAGCTTATTAGCACCTGCCCCTTTGTCCTACTCCCCACTTGAACTCTACAGTCCACAGATCAAGGGGATTCTTCCACCTGAACTTAAAAGAAGTTGAATTAAGTTGGAAAGAGCAAGCCAAGACCAGTACCCTCTGCAAAAGCTGCTGTTGCCTTTCTCCCTACAGGACAGGATGGAAGGGCTGGAGTCTATTGCAAGTCTGTCAGAGTCTCCTCTCGATCCAGTTGGGCTGCCTGGAACATGTTGGGACAGGTAAGGATGATCCCCTCCTCCTTCCACAAGTCCAACTCATCCATTTCCAGTCACATGGTCAAGTAAAGGCCTAGATAAGGACTTACTTACATAAACCATCCTGACAGCCATGCACATTTTATTCTGTAGCAGCAGTTGAATTTACTGATACCCACAGATGGACTGGAGATGGAATTTCAACAAAGAAAAATTCTTGTTTCTTTCAACCTAGTTTTATTTATACTACTTTATGATACTGAATAGCTTATTTTCACATATCGGTGTAGGAATGGGAAATGCAGCCATCTTCCTGATTTCCCTTGCTAGTAACACCATGCCTGGATCCATCACCCAAAAGCTTACCTCAGCCCTTTTTTGACAAAAGCATTTTGGTTGCTTGTGTGACATTTCAGTGAGAACAGCTATATGGGAACAGAGGACAGAATCAAATGTCCTCATTGCTAGTCAGGTGGATCCAGCCCAGACTTAAAAGGACTGCTCTTGGCATACATCACTAATGTTGACAGAGGAGCCTGATTCTGCAATAAAAACCATCCTTCAAAAGAACTGGGTGGTAGGTTAAATCACTTCCAGTGGCTCTATGGCCTCAGTGGCTTCAGACAGCCATTCCTTGTTTTCCGCCTGAATCCATCCCACCACTCATTTCCCACCAGACCCTACTCACAATGCCATTATAAGTAGCGTCCCACAAGAACATGGTGCCATCACTGGAAGGTGGACTATTGAGATAGAGTACCAGAATGTCAGCACAGTGCAAGCTACGGCAGATAAGTGCCAAGTGAGACCGGATCGCCAACTTCTCCGTGGCTGGTTGCACATTTCCCATATGCACCGCCAGCTGATGCTTCTCCTCCTGAATTGGTTTCCAATCCCTCCCATTATCTATTCTGTTGATCCAATAGGTTGTCTTCTTAAAGTCATGCTATCTGGTCACAAGTTTTCTTGGAAGTGACTGTGAGTTGTTTGGTTGTGGTACTGACAGCATAGCTTTCAGTGGCCATGGTGAAGTGGCATTTGGAAATGCAAAAACCAATTTGGAATCCTGATGGTAAATAGTGGGAAGGAATGTACATGTGTGTGTATGTACTGTATACAGTAAATTGATAAAAAACAGTGAGTGGCATCGCAGAATAATGTCCACAATTACTACAACAATGGATACTGGCTAGACTTGGTGCTTCTGGACTGGGACTGCAGAACCACCTCTGTGACCACAGAAGAACTGTACAACAGAATGTCTTCTCTGAACCCAAAGGACTACTATATATATAATGGGAAGCAGAATAGGAGGAGAAAGAAAAAGGAGATGCAAGTGCTGTTGAAATACAGGGGATCCCCATCTCCAGAACACATCACAAATACTATTAACAGAGAAACTCTCCTTTCTCACTGTCCGCCTTCCCCTCACAGAATATCAAGGGATCTTCTCATCCCTTCGGTTGACATCTAGCTCACTTATCTTAGTACCTGAAGCCTGTCCCTCACTGGCAAAGAAAGCCTTGATATGCTCTTGGCGGAAACCATTTCGTCAAAGCATCTGGTAGAAGAGCAACAGGTTCTAGGTATGATGGGGATATGTAACCTGCTCCTGCCAGCCACCTGGAAGAGAATGACTGCCAGTAGTAAGCCCCTTAAGCTCACATGCAGCAAAACACATCAACAGCTCCTACAATCCCTGCCTGTATTCATCCTCCTCCAAAAGACCTGTTGCAGTGCTCAATAAGTTCAAACTCATCCCTCCACATTCTTTTCACTACCAATTCCAAATGGGAACAAGCATAGCTTAGTATCCCCGGGCACCATTCCACACCTGCAATCAGAACTGCATGATCACATGTCTGACACATGCAGCATAACTTGTACATTGGAGCCTGTTGGCGATGGCACCTCCATGTATTCTTGTTCAGTTCACAGTAAGCAGCTGTGGAACTAGAATTAACAAGAGACAGCGGCTGTGGGCATGGGCTATACCCATGGAGATCTGTGAAAGGAAAGGCAGAAATAGTGAAATCTTATTTTAATGTTTTATTTTATTTTATTTTTTTAATGTTTTAATTAATGTTTTTAAGGGTTGTTTTTTGTTAGCTGCCGAGAGTCTCTGGATTTCAGCGGCATATAAATCAAATAAATAAATAAAACCTTTGAAACCAATCTAAGGAAAATTTATGTGAGGTGTAGATATAGGTAGCATGTCAAGGTTTGGCTTAAGAAAATGAGAACTAGCTCCCCTACAGTTTTGACTCATCCTGTGGGTCTCTCCTTGAATTTATCAGCATTGCGTCTATTACATTTTGCCTTCCAAAATTTTAAACTATTAATCTTGCTTTACAATTTAGATTTACTCAACATTTCTTCCTGCAGCCATCTTTTATGATGGCATTTTGGAGGAAAGCTACAGCAGAATATGATTTAGATTCACAGAGAAAATAATTTATTGTAAAAGGAGGGACCAAATCTTTCCAGTCTGCTTGCCCTGTAACCCTCTCCAAACCCAGTGCAAGCATCCACCTCTGCAGTGCAATTTTTGCAGGTGTTTCAGGTCTTGTGCCACCACTATGAGGGGTAGAAAATGTATCTCACAGAACCCTGCTGGTGGCTCTCCATGGTGAATGGGTCCTGCTGACCGCTGGCTCTGCCCCTTGCCACATCCTGCTCTGTTCTTTAGCTGGGTCTCACAGTGATTTCTCTGTA
>JANHZU010000001.1:614641-628278 GCA_032468055.1 Acrochordus granulatus
TCTTTTCTAATGAGTCCTCCCTGCGCATTATGTGGCCAAAGTACTTGAGCTTCAACTTCAATATCTGTCCCTCCAATATAAAATGCGTTTTTTTCTATTTGAATAACCATTGGTATCACATCAAATACAATTTTTCCAGAAGATGTGCTATTACAGCAACTTTCTGATGCTTTGTAAATTAAACATATTAACTATAGACTTGTATTAATTTTAAATGCCACCCATGTATTTTTAATATTGTTGCCAGTCTATTTGGAAATATGTGGGATTCTACCAAGTGGATTATATTAAGAAAGCTTCTATTGCCGTAACTCACATCAGTCTAGTCCAGAATTATGCTCTACACATTATCTATGTGTGTAGTAATAACTCATTCCCACATTTCAAATTTTCTAAATTTCTTTTATTAGATTGGGTGGACTCAGTTTGTTATAACTCATAATTAAAATAGCTTTGGTTTATTAGATAACTTGAATCACTGGCATTTGTGTGCTAAATTTTATGTGAATGTTTGAAACTACAAACTTAAGCTTTACAGTCCTTTGTGCATGATGTGCTTGGCACCATTATTTGAATAATTGTCAGTTCATGGTTAGATAAGTACCCTATCCCCATGTAGCAGATAAAAAGCATGGTAAAGTTCCTGACCTTCTTAGAATGTCTTAGACTGAGACATAGAATGGAGAACTTTAATTACAGAGCTAATTTGCTCTTTTCCAACCTCACTGACCAGACTTCATTTCCAAGAATTCTCAGCAATGGTCATGCCGGCTAGGGAATTCTGGGAGTTGATCTTCATGTCTGGAGTTGCTGAGAGAACGCTGAAATATTTGTACCAGATGATCACTAAAACAATTCAATGGAACTTCTGCACACATTTTCTCAACACTGTTAAAAAAATTACTTTCCAAGGCTCCCTCTCAAGAAAATGGCCAGTTAAATATACATTTCAATTATATAATTATTTATGATTACCTTACTTTGCCTCAGATAGATCGATCTATGATAGAGTCATCCACATGCTGCATTTGGAATAAAGTGGAGTTATTTCTTTTTACCTCTAATGGATTTTGCACAACAATTAACACCTGCTTATTTTGCCTGTCTCATGCTCCCTTCCCCCCAATGGGTTAGAGTTAGAAATGACAATTATCTCTGTAAATTGGTTACTGTAATCACAACAAGGATAATAGCAAGAATGCACCAAGTAATTATGGCAGACCAACCTTTTTGGACATGAGCTTTTAACACTAATGGTGGACAAAAAACGGATGAAGAGCCAAAACTGATAATGTAATCCAACTATGTAACATGCGAACAAATAAATGCAGGATTAGTTCCTATTCCATATCTGAAACATCCAATTCAACAAGAGCCTGAAATGCAAAATGTGGTTTTTGATATTACTGTACTAATAAGCATATGAAAGAATAAGACTTAAAATGTAGCCTGTGGGCCAACAAAGCTAAAATGGTTTGTTTTATTCACAACAGTAAATAAAGAGCAGCAATGGGAAATTTGTGGTTTTTCAGATGTTGAACACAACTGCAAGCAACCTATGCTGCAATTCAGCAGAATTTGGAAACCTACATGGTCCATCCTTGAAAGATATTGCTAGGAAAGGTATACATTTTACATCTTAAAGGTACATCAACACATGGCACGAGCAAACTGCATAGTAGACGCTGCCACTGTATGGGACAAACGCTAGAGGAGGAAGAGGTAGTACATCAACCAAGAATGCATAGATTTTTTTCCCCAGCACAGAATGGTATTTGGGAATGCTGCAAGGATAAGATCTAAATGATTATTTTCTTTTGGCATTTGCCATAAAGGTCAATCTACCACATATGGCCCAGTACCTTAGGCAGATAGATATGTAGCATAATTTTAATTAACTAATCATATACATAAATATAATGGCTATATATTTTCAAGTATCAGGGCAGGTACACATAGCTAGGGTTTAAATTTGGGACCAAGAAACTAAATACAGCCCACAGGCTCTCAGCTTGCCTTCCAAGAAAGTTAGAAATACACATTTGAGTACTTTTTCTTTGCCTTACATAGCTGCTGGTCTGTATTTAGTTGGAATAGTGAATGTCAGTAGCCCTGCTTTAGTTCTTTCTCTGTTTTTAACTCAAAAATCCTCTGCCATTTTGCAGTTAACCACTCAGGAAGCAGAGGTCAGAATACCTTGAAACATTCACATAAAATCTAGATTTAAAATTCATTTAAAAGTATTTTAAGTAAGGCTTCATGTGACTGTATTTTTAAAAATACAATTTAAAACTTTTTTAAAGTGGCTCAGTGTGTACAACATAAATAACATCCAGACCCATGCATATTTATTGAAAAGTAAATTCCATGTTGCACAATACAACTTGCTTTCTCAATCAATATGTACAAAGCTGAAGCTTTCTTCATAAGAAATCTTACTTTGCATCTCTCTGTATGTGCAGGTCTATACGCACATAGAGAAATTTGATTCTTAATTTTGCAATTGCAAAAGGTGGAATGATTGCATGACAAGTCGTTATGTTTTTAAGTTGCACAAAGGCCTCTTTTACTTGCAAATTAAAATACTGTATTTATTCTAGTGCCTAATTTGTACATATGTTTATAAAGAAGCTGTATGAATTTCAAATTAGGAAATCTCATCAGATAATTTTGATAACTTAAATTAGCCTGGCATTAAGTAATTCTGAAATTATGCTGCATTTAAGAAATCATTCTATCCTCATATTTGAGCTTAAATATAGCATAATGACCTCAGTTATGTATGGTAAGAAATTGGTCCATCAGATGTTTCAGTTCATCAATTCCCAGTATAGGCAGTTCAGAACAAACCCAAATAATTATTCCCTTAACATTCCTAAAGATGCATACTTCAGAATAACAATTTGTTGTATCCACTGGTATAGAACAAATATTATCAGTGGATTTAGTCCATTTCCTTAGTCCTTCCAACACTTCCAAATTGCTGCAGAGAGCTGAGGGATATTCAAAGCACAACAGGGGACACAGAAGAAAAAAATAAGTCAAACTCCCTTTGCAAAAGTAGAAATCAGTTGCAAGGCAGGGAATTTCACCCAATGAAAGCAAAGGACAAGCTATTTCCATCTATCAATTTATTGGTTCCTGCCAGTTTGTAGTAACTGCCTCAACCCTGTAGGTGACACAGCGAAGGCACAGAATGCTGGACAGTGTCTGGGACTTGCAGAGGGAGGGAGGGACCCAAATTACAGCTGGCAAAAGATGGTCCCAGCAAAGCATGCACCACGTGGAATACAAATACCCCCAGGTTTACTGAAGCTTGGGAATTACCTGGGGCCAGGCAGCTCTGATTCATGCAATCTAAAGCAGCTGGCTACCTACTGAAAGCGGAAAGTCGGTTATTCATTTCTTCAAGGCTGATCTTTGGCTAGTTTTCTCAGAGGGTGCCAAATGTCAAAGTTCTGGTAAGAGGCTGGCAGCAGCATTCCAGATGCACAGAAAGAGAAGTTTCAGTTGTCAGCTGCCAGCAAGGAAAGGATTACATGGGTCAGACCCCAAAGACACTTCCTTATCCTGCCACGGTAATCTCAGGGATCTCAACTAACAGCTAAGACATTTATTTGATACAGACACTTTGAGAGAGTAGCTGTAGAGAGACATCTTCCCCTTAGTTTTCTGGAAGCAGCCCAGCAGGAGGGGGTTGAGGAAGTTCCTCCTCTGAAAGAATTTACACCACCTACTGTCCAAATATGGGACTGCTACAGGCCAAAACAGGAGGAAGGCAGTAAGTCCCTCATCCTCTGCCTTGAAACCTCCCAGGGCAGCCATCATTGGAAGCTAATTACGAAATGACAGGGATTGGGGACCATTATCCCCTAATTACTGCTGCCCTGTCCAGTGGGAGAATGCTGCCAGCTATCTCAGAAGGCACAGACACAGTCCTAATGCAAGTGACAGCAGATGAGTGCCAAACAGACTCTGCAAGGTCTGGGTAGGGATTCAGTCTTTGGTTCATTGTTAGTACTTCTGAGAGCACCCCAATGACAAGCAACATAAAGGAAGCCCAGAATGGCTGGAGATGGTTTCCAGGTTGAATGATTCTTGAGATGCTCAGGATAGGCAACAGTTGGATGGCTTTGTGCTTCGAGCCTAGGATAAAAATATACAGTGGGTAAGAACAGCAGAAAAAGATAAACATGCTTCCCTCCCCTCTTGACAAGGCTGAAGTTCACCATTTACTACAGCAACAAAGAAAATGTTCCTGTAGCACATGTACACCTCTTGCATCTTCATAGGCTATTACAAGCCAATGTGCATAGACTGTGACCATCCCATTCATAATGGCTGCCAAGCATTTCAATCCTTTTTCTTCATATTGTTGAGCATGCACTGCAAATCCTGTTGAAGTCTCGAAGGAACATGCTTATTAAAAACTCCTCTCGTAAGCTGGTATCTATAAAGACTCTACCAGAATGGAATAGCATAGGATCAGTGGAGGTATTTACTTCTGTAATTTATTTGAGGCATATGACTTTTTTTAAAGATGCTTTCACTTGAAAGATAGATATACAATTTCCAAATATTTATTCAATAGCTTTGGGGGGGGCAGCTGTTTGGGACTATGTCCTTAAGTTTTAAACAGTTGATCCTATTTGTTTTTTATATAACATGTATGTTATAATGTAACAAAGTTCTGGTACTTGGGACTAGATAACTGCTTTTTGAGTTCACCTGAAACTTTTGAAGAAAAAAAAAATAAAGACAATTGGTTGTATTAAGGAAAAGCAAGAACCAGCTGGAACTAGTAGAATCTCCAGCCTCCAAGATTCTGTTCAGAAACAGCTACTGACTAAAGTGGACCCTGGAATTTTCATCTTAAGTCATAACAATTATAAGTCGAGGCACCAATGTAACTGACCCGATTTTACAACCTTTTTCACAGCAGTTGTTAAGCAAATACTGTGGTCATAAAGCGAATGCCATGGCTGTTAAGCAAATACCACAGCCGTTGAGTAAGTCAATGCATTCCTATGGGCATTCTATGCTGGAAGCCAGCCAAAAAGGCCAGTTCCAGCAAAAAATGCCATAAATTGCATTATATGATCGTGGAATACTGCAACTGGCTATAAAGATGAACCTGGTGCCAAGTACCTGAAATGCAATCATGAGACTGTGAAGTGTGTGTGTACGTGTGTGTTTCCTGTCATCAGAACTGTGGAACATGTTGTAAGTACTTTTGGGAGAGGGGTCTATTGTAACTTTGAACAGTTTCTAAGAGACTGGTCATTAAGCAAGGAAAACTTTATGAAGTGGCCAAAAGACCCAGTTCCAGTTTGATTTCCAGCAACTGGATTAGCACTTCCTTTGCTGGGATATAACATAAAACAATATTCATAAGTTGAATTTTATCTAGCTACAAAGACAATGAATTGGCTAAAAAATAATCATTTCCTTTACTTGTTGCCGTAGCTGCTGCTGCTGATATTCCTCCTCACTAGCTGAAAGCGCTTGAGCCAGTGCCAGATCCTCCTCCTCCTGGGTCCTGTTAGAAACAGGGTCAAAATGAATTGGACATTCTGCATAAGTAATCTTTCTCCCTTCTTGACATACTCATCCCACTGTTAGTAGACTGAGACATGCAAGCTGGGACTGGACTAGATTAGAGGCAACTTGTTGGCTACACAGTCTGGGCACAGTTGTCCTAGAAGTCTGCCCCTCTGTCTCATCCCAGTGCAACTTCTCAGCAAGTCGTCTGGGATGGCAGTATAACCCTGCTGATTTCTGCTGGCTGTCAGTACTGCTTGGTACCTGTGGCACTGTTGTTGGATGGGCGCTGTCTCTGCCAGAGATATCTCCAAGGCTCGCTGCAGTGCTTCTTCTTCACTCTGAAATGAAGCACAAAAGCAGAGTCAGATTATCTGAGGGAAACCAAAAACCTCAGCACCTTTACATGCTGCTCATTTGTAAACCTGGATAAAGATTTTTCCAGGACGTTTTTATTCACTAGATTCTATTTTTTCTACATACTCACTAAATAATACACTAAACAACCTTTTAATGCCTCTCTTTCCTATCTTTGGTTTTCCTTTACTTTCTGTTTTAAATTATTTGTTCAATCTTACATTTTTGTTCCTTATTTTTCCTCATATGTTAAGATTTTAAATTCTTCCTATATTCATAATTATTTAGTTGCTTTGTCATGTTTCTTTTCTAATAAGTCCTTTTAAATGTAACTTGGTTATTTTATGCTTCTAAATTTGGCAAACTCAGCTTTGCAATTACAGCCAAGTGTAATAGAAGTTTGTCCCTCTCTTCTCTTTCCCTATTTATTTAAACACCATAAGCAATTTGCTTTCTCTTTCATTTGTACTCTAAAGCCCAGGCTGGATTTCAGATCAACAGAAATAAGACAACCACTGCTTACAAATTAAAAAGACATGATACAAAATGAGAAAATGGCGAGGAAAGGAAAAAAATAAATAGGTGTCAATTGTTACCAATTTTTATATATCTACAAAGCATCCAGACATTAATGGCTTGTACTACTACCAAATAGTACAAATATGGTTGGACCTGATGTCTGAACCTAAACCATGGATTAAATTGTAATTAACACAGAAAACAATGTCATAGTTGTACTATTATTTTCTAAACTATTTACCTGCACCATAGCTCTACCTGACATTCCAGCCCAAACTATCCATAAACGTTTTTCCAGCCTCCTAACAGACATAAGGCTGGAACAATCATAAATGAGGTATGTGGGGATACAGATAGGAAAACGGAAGGCAGTACTGGATTTTTTAAGGGGTAAAAAAACTCATAAAATGTCAACCAGCTAACCCATTACCAGAGCTGTGATACTGGCCAATTAATGGGATGGCTGATGGAAGATCAGTAGAGAAGCAAAGATTACATAAGTTAGTTTCTTATGTGAACCAACAGTGGCCTATTTTTTCTTCTATGACTCCACTGCAACTACACAACCACATTAATTAAGATGTAATAATAATTACCTTCTTCTGTAGCCATTCAACAGATGAAGGGAATAATCAGAGATAACATAACAATCTATGTATTACATAAGATTGGTTAGACTTACCAAACTGTTCTGCAGAGCAACAACAGGTACAGTTGTGCTTTGTGGCTGAGGTGCGCTTACTGTCTCACTTGCTCTGTATGCAAGAGAAAAAAGTCAGCTACCAAATGCAAGAGGTTAGCAGGCCATAAAATTACCAATATAAATGTTTCCAGAAGGTTCTTATGCCTCCAGAAGAAAAATCTATTGAACTGGGATTTAGTTTTATAGCATCTATTAGGTTGAGATATGGTTAAATGAACGACAATGTCATACTGAGAGTCAGAAAACTCTTTTTCTTCAGAAATTCAAATATCCAGTCAAAAAAAGAAAACGAGTTTTTCCCCTTCCCTTTGTCATGTACAGGCTTTACTTTTTCACACAGTCATGCAACCACACATACCTTCCCCAGCTCAATCTATTGGGCCAGACCAGAGTTGATACCAGAAGAAGTTAGAATGTTCACACGGAAAGCTCACTCGATGTGACAACTCCCAAGAACTACAGTTCTCGTATATTTTATACCTTCTAGCAAAACCTGACCAATATCTCATTTTTCTTTATACTTTCTAATGTAATTTTTTACCAGAATGCTATTGCCTAATCCACCTAACATTGAGAACCATATTCTTTTATCTCTTTTTCAAACTCTTCATTCTTGTATTTCCCCATAGGTACATAAGCTGAAATCTTCCTAAGCAAGCCTTTCCTTTTGACCTCCCTTTGAGTAATTCTCACACATTCCATCTTTCATACATGTCTAAACAGACCAATGCATGATATAAAGCTATTGATGATCATTACGTTACATTACAGCACAAACTGATAGGCATTATATGCTACTGACAATATACCAACATCAGCATTCGGATATATAGTTATACTTGGTTAACATATTTTAATAACAGTACAGGAGTAAACGGTATGCCGTCATCGGTACATTCTAAAGCATCTGGAAGGTAGCATGTTCTGTACTCTTCCCAGAGACAGAGAAATGTCAAGTATAAAGTATTCATGGAAAGCTGTTACTATGATCTGAAAAAGACAGGAAAGCACTCAGATTCAGATAATGATTGTACCTGTTGGAGGTTGGTTGGCTGACAAGAGATCTCATGGCTGCGTTGTTAGATGTAGTGCCTACAGGTTCTTTGGCAGACTTTTGAGCCCTGACTATGGCAGCATTCCTGGAACCAGAAAGAAAGCTCTTGTTATTGGCATCAATCCATCATTGCCTCATGTGATTCCACTTTCCCTGAAATGAATCAAAATCCATTTTATAACTCTTTTCAGAAGCCATGTTAAGTTCCACTCTTGTGTGATTAACTCAACTTTCAAATTAAATTCAAATTCTAGGGATAATTAGCTCAGCAAAGAATATTGCTGAGCTTTTAGGGGGATGTGAGGAAGACGGTATTATCCTGCAATCTCAGATTACTTTTACAGAGATACCAGAAAATGGAGGAAGATAACATAGATGGGTTGGCACCAGCATTATATTAACTAGTACAATCTCAGCCCTGCCTTTACCCTGCTTTGGAGAGTGAATGCCCAGTCCCACTGCAGTCATGATCTAGGGGGTGCCGGTGCTTGAGGCAGAAGTTTCCATGACATTGGTCACAGAGGACCTTCATCATTTCCCGTTGTTTGCAGCCAGGACGCTGACACTTGTTGGTGAAGATCTAGGAAAATGGATATAGTTGATCAGAGTTGAATGACTGGTTTGCAAGTAGGGAACCAACAAAGTTCCCTACATTGTTATCTATGAAGCTTCCAACCTCTAAATAACGAATAAACCCTGAAGTAAGATTTCTCCAAACTGCAGTTTGATTTGATCTTAAGTAGTTGTTATCTCTTTCTCTTAAGAAGTATCTATCTCTCTCTTCTTTCTCTAATCTTTCCTGTATAAGATCCAGTTCGTTTGTCATAAGTATTTTAATTCCAATGTATTCAAAAGCACTTCCCCCTTAAAATCATATTTTTGAAACTAAACTCCTGCTCCCTTTATCCATTTTAAACTTAATATTCCTTGTTAATCTTTTTGCCAAGTTTTTCAAATCTTTTAAACCCTTTTTTTTAGTCCAGAAAGCATGCTGACTCACCAAGTGGAATTTTCTTAGCCTGCCTTCCAGAAAATTTCTCTTTAGTTGTAAATTAAGTATATCCAAAAGGATTTAAGAAAGTGAGGCTTGTGCAAACCTTGTGTCCATATAGGCTCCATTATGGCTGTGCACTTGGTTGAAATCTTTCGACTCTCAGCCACTCAACTCCCAAATCAGCTGCAAAAAACACAGTTCCTGCAGTCTAATCATGAGGAGCAGCTGTTTGGAGTGCAAGTGGGCAATCTCCCAGTTTCTCCTTTATCTATCCAAAATTCACTATCTAAGCACTGATCTCTACCACAATGCTGTCCCTTCTCCTTCAGGAGTATCTATTCCATCACAGATCCTCAACTGAAGCCAAATGCTCATAATTATCTTGACTATTATGAACTTTGCAGAGAGCTTAATTTTAGCACTATCCATGTTAATGGAAGTGGCTCTCCCATGTTCCATGGGAGTTTTATAAACTATATTTATCTGTCAGCCAACTGGGCTCCCATCTGGTTTGGGGGAAACATATTAAAACCTCCAGGAATTTGGTTACCAAACTCTGCTGATTCAACACTCGGATGTTCCTACTGACCTGTGATTCTGTTTTGATGTACTATGTATGAGATTCTGGAAGCTCCTTGCCAGATGCAACAGAAAGTGCTTTAGCTTCCTACCTTTCTCTTACGCTGAGCTGGGTCTGATTTGCAATCCTGATCAATGTGGGCTCCCACCACAATATCAGGCATTTCTCCTCGCTTCACAGGGATGGGTGTGCTACACAGTGGACATACAGGAACCTGCACATCCTAGGGGAAGGATGGAAATTGGGTGATATGTAGGCACTTCAATTCATACATCATAAACAGAGGTAGACAATGGTGGCTTGTAGATATTGCAAAATACTATTCCCATGACTCTCAAGATAGCATAGCACTCTTTGTCTGATTATGAGAGCTGTAATAATAAAATGTTATCAGGTCATCTTTTCAGAAACAGAACAGATAAATTAATTTTATTTCATATAAGGTTCCAATTTATCATAAATTCTGAATGTTCAGCAAAAAATTATCATATCAAATCATCACCACCTTCATCTGGATCAAAATGTTGCATCATATAATCCTCATCTAACAAAGATATGCCTATTCATAGTTCCAACCAACTATTCTTTCCAAGCAAGATAATCTTTATTTTTGCCTCCTGTTTTTCAGTTTAGCTTTTCCATGATATTTAGCATTTGGTAGATTGTTATTCTGTATTTTATAATCTGGGAGCATAAAAGACAGGACAACTTTCTTCTGCATGAGACGGTGTTTGAAAAGTGCTTTCGTATCCTTCCTCCATCTTCCCTTCTCAGTTCCTTCATAAGACTTACTTTCAAGTCTCTGAACATCCTTGTTGCCTTTCTCTGCATTATTCTTAAAATGTGGTGTCTGGAACTGGATAATATATTTGTGGGGTATGTTTGGGTATTGCATAACATTCTAAAGTGCTTTGTTTCCTTGTTTTGGAAACTATTTTATTGTTGATGCAGTCTAAAATTGTATTTGTATTTTTAGCCTTCACACTAGAGTGTTGGTTTAGAGTATTCGCTTCGCAGTTGCCTATTATTCCAAGATCTTTTTTGTAAGGACTATTGTTAACCAAGGTCCTACACCTATGTATTTGACCTCATTCATGCCAATTCAGGATTCAACCTTGTGACACCCCCATTCAATAATCTCACAGTGAGGAAATGTTCATTAGCATACTTTTCAACTCAGAACATATTCACTTCACCATGCCATCCAACTCATACTTAGCTAGTTTGTTAATCACAATGTCATGGAGCACTTGCCAAATACTTTGCTAAAATGAACATGTATTACCTATTCAGTATTCTCATTCTGTGACTAATGAAATTACCAGTAAAAAAAATTGGTTAACCTGGCTAATTTTTTTCTTGACAAATCAGTGCTGATTTCTAGTAATAACCACAAGCCATGTTTCAAATAATACGGCCCTCCTTTGTGCCGCTTCATCCGAGGCTACTGAAGCTACTGAAGTAGCTTTCTTTGAGCAGTTAGTCTCTACCGTTTTGTGTCTTGTACAGGACAAAGTCAATGTATTTTATGAAAGTTAGGAATAATTTGGTCCACTCCAGTTTTACTTACCTTCTTGTAAGCTGAAGTGCAATTATGATGAGCATAGGCAATATGGTCAGTGCAGAATAGCTGTTCACAAGCATCACATTTCAAGGGGAGGAAGTCTGAGGGGAAGAAACGATGAGCAATGAAAAGCTGTAAAAGTTCTCCCTGCAATTTGTCAAATGATATTCTAGGTATTTTACTGGATCTCATGGTAGCAGAGTATTGTCAGACTTTATTTTAAAGGGTGCACGCCTTTTAAACAGGAAAAAATTTGAACACAACGAAGGTATTAATTTTGTAAACAGATTAAAGATAGAAAGTCTTGGGGAAAAATATCAGAAGAACTGAAGAAAAAAAAACCCTCAATTTTTTCTTCCTAACCTTCCCATCTAAAAATAGTCTCAGCAGAGATGTGCTGTAAGTAGATCAGCAGGTCCAGGCTATGTTTCTGCAACCTGCAACTGTCAAGCCATAATATAAAGCGAACACTAGTAAGTCATTCACATTTGTTTATATCCCCGTGTCTTTGAACAGAGAACTGGATTAAACAAATTAGAACGGCAAGAAAAGTGTTTTAACCTTTGCTTGCAAACATAATGAGGCAGATTATGTAGCAATCCCTAAGTCCACAGTGGAAAATTGTGACGGTCAAATATAATGTTGTCAGGCACAAATATTTCTTGAATTTGGTAATTTGGGAAGAACTCCTTTCGATACTAAGGGACGGGGCAAGAGTCCTCCCCATCACATTTAATCTTTAATTAAGCGATTGAACTTATTTCCCAGAATATAACACAGGATTTCACTCCAGATAATTTACATTTTGTATCGAGCAGAATCCTGAAAAACTAGATTTCTGGGCAGCCGTTCGCTGAAAGTGTGTCAGGGCTAGGCATAATGAAGCCTTAAGGATTCCTCCATTTGAAGCGTGCAGCCGTGCTCAAGCTCGAACCCTGGTCCCGTGCTGCATTCTTCCCGGGGACTGTTCTCCTGGGATGGCCAGCCTCGCCCCGCCGCTGGCGGGAACGAAGCGAATACGCAATAGCTTGGGTCACAGGAGAGGATGTATCACTCGGAGCGCCTGCCCGACCTCCTCTGGGACAAAGCTCTTATCCTCCGTTAAGCCCCGGGCAGCGGGGCTCCAGGCTTTCAGCCAGGAAATCGGCGAGGGCATCTCCACGGAGCAGCTCTGCTTACTCTTGCTGATGAAATCACTCCAAGTGTCACCATCGCTCCGTTGCCGTGAAGGCGGCAGCGGCTCAAGCAGGCGGCGCCCCCCGCGCGCAGCGATCAATAACCCGCGCTACGACCACTTACGGTCGAGACCCACCGCGCGACTTGTTCAAAAAGCGCCGTCGGAACCGGGAGGAAGCTCCGCCCGGAAACAGGCTAGAGACCCCTCCGCGTCTCCTACGCTGGGAGAAAGACGCGCGTGCAGCTTTCCCGGAGTCCGGGGAAACCCGGCTCTGCGCTCGGTTACGCGCAGGGCTGTCCCCGCCGCCGGGAGGGAGCGGAGGAAGCCGGCTGCCAAAACAGCTTGCCCGCCCTACCGCGCACGGCTGCCGAGCCCCGATTCGCCACGGGGCGCTCGCCTCCCTCCCCCCCCGAGCTACGGCCAGGGGCCGGGCAGGGGGCGCCTTCCCCTGCGGCCGAGGCCGGTCCTCACCCAGGCGCTTGCAGGAGGGCTCCGTGCAGTGGGCTCCTAGATCTGGGAACTCCATGAAGCTGCCGACGGGGTTGAGTCCCGGAGCGGCCGAGGAGGAAGACCGGGACCTGGGGGGAAGAAGAGACGCGCAACCCCGGGGCAGCGAGGGCGGACGGGTGAAATGCAAATGAAGCAGCCGAGGAGCAGCGGGAGGGGAGAGGGCTGCAACACCCGGAGGAAGACGGAAGAACGGCGCTCGCTCAAGGCCAGCGGTACTAGAGGCGGACAGAAAAGCCCCGCCCCGAATACCGTGACAAGCCGCTCCCGCCCTCCTGGCGGCAAAACGAGACCTTTGCGCCTTTCGCCCCACCCACTTCCGCTCCCAGCTGCGATGATGTCATGCCACCGGGACCCTTCCAGGTCAAGAAACTTAATGCCCGCCTGGTGAAATTAGGGATTCAGTACCTTGTTCCGGAGGCATGCTGGGAAATGGAGTACGGATGTGAGAGGAGCGTACTCAAGTCACTGAAGTTTTCGCTTGGCCTTTAGGCCGCGCTGTACCCAGGGAAATGTAGAAACAGAACGGCGCGGTGAATGATGGTAGTTGTAGTCATTCGTGGCATAGTTTCCGTCTTTTTTTCACGCGAGGAATTGAGAATTCCGTCCGAGGCTGTGATTGCCTTTAGTCATTCTAGTCC
>JANHZU010000001.1:646031-661032 GCA_032468055.1 Acrochordus granulatus
AATGGATTTTGGCAAAGCAAGTGTTCTTCATAACTGATGCATGGCTAAAGTATATGGAAATGTGATAAATTACACTTTTGTTCCAGCTAAATTTAATGTTATATGTCTTCTAGATTTATTATTTGTTTGTTCATTTTGCTAAATCCTAAAAGCAAAGAATAAGTGGGGAAAACACTTTACACTCTTTGTTAAATCAATTATGTTTTCAATACATAGGATTTGGTTTAATATTATTTGTAAACATTTACACCGAAACAGTAATATTGAATATTAAAAAAAAATCACGCAAAATGCTGGGCTGGGGGTATCACAAATTGGAATTAAGATTACCAGGAGAAATATGAACAACCTCAGATAAGGAGACAATATCACTCTAATGGCAGAAAGTGAAAAGGAACTGAAGAGCCTCTTGATGAGGGTGAAAGAGGAGAATGTAAAAGATGGCTTGAAATTCAAGTCAAGTTTTAAAAAACAAAGATCATGGCAACCAGTCCCATCACTTCCTGGAAAATAAGGGGAAGAAATGGAAGCAGTGACAAATTTTACCTTCTTAGGCTCCAAGATCACCGCAGATGGTAACTATAGCCATTAATTTAAAGACACTTGCTCCTTGGGAAGAAAGCTATAGCAAACCTAGACAGCATATTAAAATGAAGAGACATCACCTTGTTGACAAAGGTCTGTATAATCAAAGCTATGGTATTAATAGTAGTAATGTATGGCTGTGAGATTCAGCCATAAGGAAGGCTGAGTGTCAAGAACTGATGCCTTTGAATTGTGGTGCTGAAAAGACTCTTGAGAGTCCCTTGGACTGCAAGGAGATCAAACCAGTCAATCCTACAGGAAATCAACCCTGATTGCTCATTGGAAGGACAGACACTGAAGCTGAAGCTCAAATAACTTGGCCACTTAATTGCAAAGAGAGGACTCATTAGAAAAGACTGTGATGCTGGGAAGGATTGAAGGCAAAAGAAGAAGGGGACAGCAGAGGATGAGATGGTTAGATAGTATAGTCAGTGTGATGGGCATGGGCTTGGTGGACTCCGGGAGGCAGGACAGGACAGGGAGGCCTGGCTTGCTGCGGTTCATGGGGTTGCGAAGAGTGGGACACAACGATGTGACTGAACAACAGTTTCTTAGATATTTTTTATTTTTTTCACTTTGAGAAAGATATGTGAAGTACATATTATTTGTCTCCAGATGTGTATAAGCATATCTGAATGTAGACAAAAGCTGAAAAAATTCAGTCATATTTTCCTACCAAGAACAGCTTGCAGCTTATTGCAGTATTGTTGCAGCAGTATTGTTGCAGCTTACTTCAAATTACAGTGCTGTGTCTGAGAGAGAAGTATGAGTATCCAGCCCTTGCTTCTCTGGCTCAGTAACAAAAAGTATACTGGATTTTTAAACAATATTATGTGTCTTATCAGCACCAGCAGATTTTAGGTATTGGGGGCAACAAGGGGAAGTTGTAGATTGCCAAAAAACTGGCCACATACCACATAGAATTTAACTTGTTTTTACTATCTTATTTCCACCAAAAATCTATACCTGCTATTTGCTTGTTTGTGCTCTGTTTTACCACTTTTATATATCTGCTGTAATCAATAGCTAGGAAACTTGCTTGTATAAGCAGTTATGTGATTCACTAGCTATAGAACCTACAAAAATATCTATGGGTCTGCTTACTTCTGTAATATCTGCTGGTCTGATAAGTTCAGGTAGAATGGGGTCCTTCCAGCTCTCTTTATTCAAAGAACAACACCTCCAGGGACCATGGAAGAAAGCTTTCTCAAATTCTGCTCACATTCTGTGGAAAAGGATCTCCCAGACATCTGAATGACCTTTTTCCTACTGGTTTTCTTGGATGCCATTAAAATGTTATTCCATTTGACATTGAATGTTCAAAATTTGTGAGCTTTTTGCTTCTGGCAGCAGAAGGTTTCTTTTTTGACTAAATGAATTGATTTACTTGTTTAATGTTCCCATTATGTATGTATGTATGTATTGACAGGCTCTGTTTTAAGTGTATTGTTTTAGCCTCGTTAAGATAAATAGCAATACATAAAACTCAAAGTCATTTGCAATTGAAATAGTCTATGTGTCCAGTAAAATAAATAAATATCAAACTATTCAGTCATTCCATGTTAATTTCAAAGTTCACAAAACAGATGCACATGTGATTCATCTTAAAAAGATGGCAGTTGAACATGATCATCCAGTGATGTATCCAGGCACCACCTCCAGTGAAACATTTGCTCTTATAGATTTATTGTTCTCTGGCAAGATAAATTATCTTCCCTACTGAATGCCAACAAGTTTTAATAATTTGGATATTTATATTCTGGTATCTGCTGGGAAAATAGTTTTACTTTGATATTATAAAAGAAACAAAACCTATACCTTGCATAAAAATGCATCCAGATATTAAAATTAATCAGATAAAATTTAATTGCATTTCATGCTTTAAAATAAGAAAGCTCGTCAATATAATTATATCTAATTGTAATTAAATGTATTAAATGTATATGCTGCCCAGAGTCACCTGATAATGAAATGAGCAGAATATAAATTTAATAAATAAATTTAAAAGTCAGTGGTAAGTGTAGGAATGAAATTTCACAGAAATATGTGATGATAAAAAAGTGTTTTCTAATTTAATTCTGTTTATTAATGCTCCATAAGGTAACTGCCAAAAATATATATAGTTCAAGTTCTTTATGAGACTAGGATCAGCAGTAGATATTTGTTTATTAAATTAAGACTGGACTGTGGAATGATCTGCAAGTTAATTTATCTTGTCTAGGACATTTAGGTTATACATTTGGAATAATGTAAAGATTTTTTGAACAGTTGAAACAGAACTGACTTTTTTCATTGTGTTGTGAAATGTCCTTATAGCTTGCTCAGGATGAAGACAACTCTGTCAGTAGCTTTGCAGTAATTGAGTATGAAACAGCAGAACAAGCAGAGGAAGTACAGCAAAGCACAGATGGTTTGACCATCAACGAAAAAAGAGTCCACGTGTCTTATTGTGCTCCTGGAGTTGCAGGCCTCAGTACTCTTGCTACACTCATAGCAGCACAACGAATGGTAAAAATGTTTCTACTATTAAATCATAGAATATTTATTACATTAATTACATATGAATATTACCACGTTTTCGTTAGAAAAGATTGTGATGCTGAAAAAGATTGAAGGGAAAAGGAGAAGGGGACGGCAGAGGATGAGATGCTTAGATAGCATAGTGTGATGGGTGTGGGCTTGGGAAGACTCCAGGAGGCAGTGCAGGACAGGGAGGTCTAGTGTGCTGCAGTCAATGGGGTCATGAAAAATTGGACATGCCTGCATGACTGAACAACAGTTACCACATTTATGTATAGCCCAAAGTTAATAGACCTGCAATTCAGATTCATTTTCCATGTAGACTTGTAGCATTTCTCTGCTTCAAGGTCTCTTTGAATTTAATAACATTCAATAATTTGTATATAACGTTATTTCTTTTTGCTCAGTTTTTCTCTGAGTCAGATCTATGAATTATTCCTGAAAATCATAGGCAATCTGTGCCTCTCTGTGTCCTGACAATATTTGCTTTTCTGGACTAGATTTAGCTGCAGAGTTATTATCATATTCTGTTCATATGAGACCCAATGTGGTGCAATAATTAAGGTGCTAATGAGATCTAGGCCTCCTGGAGACATGAAAGCCAGCTGGGTGATTTTGGGCTAGTCAGCCCCACCAACTTCACAGGGTGGTTGCTTTGGAAAAGATAGGAGGAATATTAGGTGATAATAAAATCCTAAAAAAGGCAAGATAATAATAATCCTGTGATGATACCTTTAATATATTAAACAACAGCATCTGCCTATCCCACATCCTTTGGAAAGACTTGGTGGATGGACAAAATATCTGTCTGACTGTACGACCAACCATAATAATGATACAAAAATAGATCAGAAAAAAAGGAAATTCTAATTGACCAGAAAGAGTTGTAATTATTTTTGGCAAATAATATTTTGACAAATACATTATTTTAGTACTTTATGTAGTGATGTAATTATATCATGTGTATTATAGTGTCAAGCAATGAAGCAGAATATGTCAGCTTGCATTAATTTCTGTAGTTTAATAATATCCTTATGTAATGACATAAAATGACACAAACTGTGTGTTATGTTCTATTTATGTATGTCATATATTCTGCTCTTCCACCGCTTGCATGCTGCAGAATTTACTACACTATTCCTGAGAAATGTCTAACTTCTGTTTGAATACTTCTAATGAAGGCGAAGAAACCACTTGTTGCAGTAACCTGTTGACACCTCTTACTGTCAAGAAGTTCTTCCTGATGTCTAATCTGTCTCTACATCCATGAAGTTTCATCCTATCAGTTCTTGTCCTACTCTCTGGAGGAAATGAGAAGAAGTCCAAACCCTTACCAGTGTTACAGCCCATCAAACACTGTATTTGAAGACAGCTATCATGTGTTCTTTCAACCTTTTTTTGCAAGCTAAACATACCTAGATCTTTTAACTGTTCCTTGTAGGACTTGGTTTCCAGTACTTTCACCATCTTGGTAGTCTTTCTTTTGACTTGCTACAGTTTATCAATGCCCTTTTTAAACTTGGATGTGGAGAACCAAACAATTTAATGCAAATAAAACCTTATTATGGCAAAGTAGAGCAGAAAAATAAATTCCTGCAGTCTGGACTCTTTGCTCTTCTTTATGCTCTTCAAGGTGTGTTGGTCTTCTTTGCAGCTGCACTACACAATTGGGACATGTTGATCTTGTAAACTAACATTTGATTACTATCATTGAGCCAGTTGTGGATCCATCTAATGTCTGAGTGGTCAAACTCATATTTGTCCATTTTGTTGTTAAGGAAGCTATGAGACACACTCTTAAAAGCCTTGCTGAAGTCAAGATGGCAAGGAGATCAGACAAGTCAATCCTACAGGACTCATTAGAAAAGAATGTGATGCTGGGAAGGATTGAAGGGAAGAGGTGAAGGGGACGGCAGAGGATGAGATGGATAGATAACATAGTCAGTGTGATGGGTGTGGGCTTGGGAAGACTCCAAGAGGCAGTGCAGGACAGGGAGGCCTGGCATACTGCAGTCAATGGGGTCATGAAGACCTCACAGACACGACTGTGTAACTGAAGAACAACAAGGAATCTTAATGGTTGATTTGAGGCCAGTCAGTTTTTTTCACAGTTACCTCTCTAAAGTTGAAGTTGAAGAGAAAACTTAATCCTATTTAATTATTCCTATCAGGAAACATTGGAGAAGGAACCTCTTAGTGTGTTGCATTTTGTGTCTGAAGGAAAGGGAGGATATAAATCCAACAAAAAAAAATATGTAAATTAACTTTTCTTGGTAATACTTCATGCATCTGATTAAATAGGCTGTGATCTCGGAACATTTAAGCAATAATAAGTTTGCTAGTGAGATAATATATGACTTGGATGTTGAGTAAGAATGATTAAATGTTAAGCAAAATATTTTATCAGTTTTATAACTGATAAAAAAGTAAACAGTTTTTCCTTGATGAATTTTCTGAACTGTGCATTCTTCATTGTAAGCAGAGATAGAGATGGTGCAACATTCTGTAAAAAAAGTCCTCTCCATTTTTAACCATCACTATCTTTGATACTCATGAGATAATAATTTACAAGAGTCTATCTTGTGATAACTTGAGAGAAATGCTACATCTTTATGATAGAACTCTTATGAGCTAATTTGGTTTACAGTTTTAAAGATGAAGAAGCAGGTGAAATTTATGTTCCTGTAGTGCATAAAAAGGTTAAATAAAAATTTATATGTGGATAAAAGTAATACAGAAATGGAATTCTCTAGACAACTCACTGATCAACTGTTTTAACAGGCTGGATTGCAAGCAAAGTTGTATTATCTTTATTTGATTATAAATTATGTAAATATTTGTGTATTTCAGAGTTAGATCAATCCCTTAAACCAAATGATTTGTTCATCCCAAATTGGATCATGCTGTTTAAAAACTATATTGTTAAGTGTTCTTTGGAAGCTTTGCCTGCTCTTTATTAATATTTTATTTGCAGGTGTGTTTTTTTTTTGCTGCCCCTGAAATAAACAATTTTTGCTGTAGGGAACTGAATAGAAGGCATTGACCTGATTGATTAGTTCCCTTGACTAATAATTTTAACTCTTGTGATGTCTAGCCTGAATGCTGTCATGAAGGAAAAGAACAAGCCATCCATAGAGTTGCTTACTGCTGAGAAAACAAAAAAAGCCTATTACTTAACCCAGAAAGTACCAGAGCAGGTGGGTACTTGTGGTGGCATACATTTTCTGACCTCAGTCCTTGAACCAGGTCTTCAAAAGGCTTGCCTTGCTGTTTTTCTTTGGTTTGGGGATTGTTTGAAATTCAACCAACTGCTTGTGCCAATAGAATTTCCTGCTAGGAAAACTAGGGATGTGCAAATGTTTCAACCTTAAGCTGGCTGTTTTCTAAGTGCAGAATAAGCATGCTTCTAGAATTTTGTTTCAGTCTTAGAATAAAATGTGGCTGAGTGGAGTGGCATTGCTTCAAGTGTTTTACCTGTTCCGAGCATTGTCTTTCGACTGTTGGATGGGTCGTTTTGGGGCTGTTTTTTCAAACTTTCTCCAGTCTATCAGTCCAGAAGCAGGGACCAATCTTGTCCTGCTACTGTTGGTTTAGATTGGATAGAGTAATGTGAGAGTAATGTGAGAATCTGTTGATAGATAGGAAACATCAGTTATAGGCTAATACTGCTTGCAGCTCCATGTTTGCCATCCTGACTGATAAGGTACTTTGTTTTTAAAGAAATGTTTAGCTATGAGGAAGTTAAGAGTTCATATGAGTGAATGGGATGCAGTTGGAATTGATGTGGGTTGTTTGAGTGTTGTGTTGTGCTTAATTTTGCAAGCAGACAATACAAGGTGGTACATGCATTCAGTACTCCTGTGTTTCATAGATAACTGTTGACAATGCTATTAGGATTGTATAAATGGAAAGATTCCTGGTATAATGTTAGCTTACTTGGTTTGAACACTCACTGCATGCTATTATGTCCTGGAAATGTTCAGCTTTAGGTAGTGTTTAAAAATCCATAATAGATTTAAGCTGATGTGTTGAGTTTTGCTGTTTGTGCTTTTTGTGCATGTGTTTTTGTTTATTGTAATGTTAATGTTGTTTACAGTTAAACACCAACAGCCTTTTTTGTAGACCACAACCATCCTAAGTTTAGACAAAGATGAAAAGGGAAAAAAAGTTAATTTTGCTCAGCTTCTGCCAGGTTCCAAAAGAAGGGGAATAAGGAAGCAAGCCAAATTAAACATTAATATGATTACATTGAAAGTTAATTAAAACAACATTTTGGAAGTTTTCATCAGAGTAGAGGAAAGTACAATCTGGGCTTACCTGTCTTTTTTAATTTTAGGACTGGAGAGTTGCTAATTGAAAAAAATGTTTTAAAATTTGCTGTTTTAATATGTTAGTTTTGTTAAAGCATCTCAGAGCTTATATAAAGCACTAAAATGATTTCTCTGTGTAATAAGAACTGGGGAAGAAGGGAACTTTCCTGATAACGGAATCTAAACTAAATTTTTAGTGAATGAGATCTGAACTGTATTTCCATTACTTCACATTAGAGATTTATTTTCTTCTTTTATTTATTATTATTAACAATTGGGCCCATTTTTCTACAAATTGTTTGTGGCTTACCATCCCACTTACTCTTGTGGCTCTAGATCAAAAACAAGGGAGCTAGAGACCTTATTTTCTGTTGCCAGAACACTTTGAACATTTTTAAAGTATTGCTCAGTACTGTAGACCATGTGTTCTTAGTGGGTAGCTCAATGAAGTTGGAATATAGATAGTCTTCACTTACTGGCTGCCTCATTTAGCAACCATTCAAGGTTACAACAGTGTAAAAAACAGTTTTGTGACCAATCCTTGCAGTAATGACTGTCCCAAAATCTGGTGGTCACATGATCACTATTTGCATGCTTCCCAATCTGCTTATGACAAGCAGAGTAAATGGAGAATGTGGACATAATATAGTAAGTTGTGGTCACATGATGTTTCACTTAATGGCCAAATGGGAAGTGATGAAAATCTGTAGTAGTCATATTATTTTCTGTTTAGCTGTGCACTTAGCAATGGAGCAATTATGGTCACTAAGTGTGCTGTATACAGTTCTGCATGCCTTATTTAAAAAAGGATATAATGGAGTTGGAGAAAAGCTGGATTCTTGGAGGGCAGTCAAGATGTGAACACCATTTTTCTGAGAAAAGGCTAGACTATTTGGGACTCTAGCTTAGAAAAAAGGTAGCTGAGGAAAAACACAATAGGACATAAAATTGTGTGTAGCACGGAGAACATGAACAGAGATAAATTTATCTTCTTTTCTCAAAACATAATTCATTCTCAGAAGTTATATGTAAGGAAATTTAGAACAGACAAAAGATTATTCACAGAGGACATTATTAACCTGTGAACTAGGGTTAATAAGATGTGGAGATGGTCACTAGTGTGGGTAGGTTTGAAAGGGGATTGGAAAAATTCCATGGAGGGCCAGTAGGTCAAAGGCTATTTGTTTTTGGACTCATTTCTGAGTCAAGGGCAGCATGCTTCCAAATACCAATTGCAATGGAATAACAAATGCACACACACACAACTATTGCTATAGAATTTTGGCTAACAATTTCTTAGTAATCTGCTTTAAAATATACATTAATATTTATTTTAACTTGTAAGGATTGCTTGCTTGCTTAAGGTAGAATGGCTGGATTTAATATTTCAAGCCTTGCCTCATCAGACTTCTGTCTTAATGCTTATCCCCTATTCCCTGGGAGGGAGGGGTTGTGTGGCTAAGTTTGGCATGTCTGAGTAGCAAACACTGCAGTGAGGTTAGAGAAGTAAGATATTCTGCAAAAGCTGATTTAATGCCTTGCCATTCTTTGCCCAGGAATTCTGCTCCACAATCTTGGATATTCTGACCCCCGAAGATGTCCTTGTCCTGGTAGAGATGGAGGACGAATATGCTCGACGTGGGCAGTTTGAGCGAGTCTTCCCCTCACGTTTCTCCATGCATTATCTACGCTTCTTTGAGCAACCACGATACTTCAACATCCTTACTACACAGTGGGAACTGAAATATTTCTTGAACAAATCCAAAGGTATTTAAAACATTTAAATAGTCACCTATCTTTCAGACAACTCTTGGTAGCTCCCAATTAAAGGTTAAAAAAAAACAACAAAAACCCATATAAAATTAACATACTCAATTACAACATAAAACATTAAAAACAACATAAAAACAAAAATCTGGCACCAATTCATGCAAACATATCTTTGTATAATTTCCCAATGCTTGGGGGAAAAGCCAGATCTTTAAGGCTTTACGGAAAGGTGGAAGCCTGCCAAACTTCAGGAGGCAAAATATTCTATAGGGCAGAGTCTGCCATGAAAAAGGCATGCTTCCTAGCTCTCATTAGCTGACAATATTTGGGGGAGGGAACCAGAAACATGCCCATCCTATCTGACTGGTAAGACGGGTAGATGTCTTTAAGGAAAGGTGGTCCTACCAGTAGCATGATGTACAGGTAAAAATAAAACCTACAATTTTCTTTCTCAGTGATCCCATTTATAGGACAGGGAGCTATTAGTAAATGACTTGGACTGTCTTTTTATTGGATGGAATAGATGTGGAATTGTATAACCCAGAGCTTTAGGACATTCCCAAAACCATTGCAATTACTGCCATTTTAGACAGCCAGAAAGAAGTGCTGCTTGCTGTATTATTGCTGTCCTCTTGTGTCTAGCCAACCATAGGACTTTGCACTTTATAATATAAACTAAAAGAAGGTTCATTATTTATCTTATTTTCATAGGTCCCTATCGCATATCAAAGTGATTCTGAGTGATATGCAGCATAATTTAATTATCATCAAAAGAAAAACATATAGCTTAATTATAATTTTTGTCCTATATAGCAAAGCCTGAATGACATGCACCAGGCACCTCTATATATTTTCCTGAACACAGTATGATCAGTGAAACAGCTTGCACTTGCTCTTTCACAGGAATTGGCATTCACTTGGTGACTTCTTCTTTTTTGCAGGAGTGGAGCTGCTCAGAAATTGGTGTCACAAAGGTTTTCATAATGGAATAGTAACAGATACTACAGTGTTGGTAAGAATACTTCTCCCAAACACCATTTCTATTTATTCTTTTATGAGGAAATACTGCAGTTTCTTTGCTTGGATCTAAGGGGTCTATTTGATCTTTGTTTAATTAAAATACTGGCCCCCAACTACTTTTCTTTAATCCAGTCATTTTGGAGATTCCTTAATTCTGGGAGAGATTCTGGGAGAGGGAAAGAAAACCCTTATCTCAGCATCCTTGTCATCTGACTAGATGCCCTGTTCTGCACTGTCTCTCTTAACTGCAGTGGACACTGCCAAGACCCCACCTGTATTTGAAGAATGATCTCCATATTAATGGCTTGAGCAAAGTGGAGCCAAGCAGAAACAGGTAAAATAACCAGACACTGTATTTTGGATCTGTTTTCATTGCTGTGTTTGTCTACTTTGAAATGAGCATCACAAACTTGAATTTGACTTAGCTGCATGTCATGTAGGGATGACTCCTTGTTTTAATTGATTTTGTCTTGTTTTGGGCTTTTTTAATGATGTCACAGATATATTTTACTTTATAACATTTTAACATTATTTATAACCCTCTTGGAAAAAGTATATTTAAGATCATGATAATATTAAATATAATGCTCATCTAGATCATTTAAGTCTTACTAGCCCAGATTAGATATAATGCTAAATCAGATTTGAATGCTTCCTGAACAATCATAATTTAGCCTTGGAGATTGTTACCCCTCTCCCCCATTTATATGTATTAAAGGTAGATAGATGAAATATCTATTTAAAGCTAACGTAGTTTCTCATAAAGGATAGCTATAATTATCAAAGAATAAAGACAAGCTTCCAAATTTTTCTGGGCATATGCCTGAGGAAGAGCAAGCAAGAACAGAGAAGCAAGCTTCTTTATACAGATTACATTATAGCATTCATTTTGAACTAAGTCATTTTCTCAATTTTTCTTGCTATTATTTCAGTGATGTAATTCTGGGGACATAGTAATGAATGAATCCATCCCAAAGAACATCATTCCCTTCAAGTTCAAGGATAACATAAAGCAAATAGATAATGCGTCTGTCAGTTGGATAAAATAGCATGTTTTGGAAATTATTTGCATACTTTATTTTGTTGAACAGGAACGGATCTTTCTCAGGACATGTTTTCTTTTCAGCAGCAAAGGCCCACGAGATGGAGAGGAGTCAATCCGAAGCCCTGAGCCAAGTTCTTGCACTCAAAGCTTACCTCAGATTAAGTACACAGTTGGAAGCCTCAAGAAGTCCATCCTCCCGAATGCCCTTAGCAATTCAAGCGTAGTAAAGTGAGGTGGGGCTGAGCAAGGGGCCAACTCCTCCTCCTTTTCAGTGCCAGGAGGGGGTGCATGTGACCTACCTCAGCGGAAGCTAGGAGAGCCAATATTGGAAACATAGAGAGGACCTCACCTGGGGATGCATCTGCAGAAATATTTTTTGGAAATGGAATTGGGACAAAGAGGAAATGCTTTACTTGATCAAAAGGGACAAAATATTCTGTTTATAGTTTTTTATGACAAAGTAAGTTTCTAAATATAGAAGCTTGGAAAAACTTTGAATGTGTTTCTTGTACTTTTGTTGTTTTTGGCATGCTCTTCATTACTTGAAACATAAGTGCCTCTCACTGTTAAACGTTACTATGTCAGTAGCCTGGATACTGCCTGCCTTTGGTTCAATATATACAATGCCTTACTACGATAGGGCAAGATTTGGAATGTAAATAAGGATTCTCTAGTCCCCTGCAATTAAGATTAAGACAAATTCTTGGTTAACCAGACATTGTAGGAAACCATCTTCAACATGGCACTAGTGGCACTTCCCTTGATGCACAATCTAGAATTGATGGTCTTTGTATCTGAGCATACGTTCACGCTTCTTTCAGTGCAATGACAGGATTTAATTTCTATGTATTTCTTAATCTGCAGAGTAGCAAATCATTGGATAGTTTAATTAAAAAACAACTCTAAATGCTGTTCCCCGCAAAATAAGGAAACCACTCAGCAACTTTCAGCAAACTGATCACTTTGTAACTTTACCCTCAGTGTCTGCAGCAAATACTTGTGATGGATTATTTGATAACAGGCCCTCATTCTTTGTGTCCTAGTTTGGATTCAGGACTGGAAATCAGCATGACAACCTTTTGTGTTTTTTTCAGGTTAATTCCACAACATACATACATACACGGCACACTCTCCAGTTTTTTTTTCTCCCTCAAAGGAGATTTCATATTACTTAAATATGACAAAGGGTCATATTTAATGTCCACTTGGAATTCAGCATTCTCAATCACTGCTATTTCCAGTCAATTGCAGTGCTGTCCTTTTCTTTAGCTGCTGGAGAATTTTTTGATGTTTAAGCATCCTGAGTTGTACTTTCTTTGCTGCCAATTTAAAGCTGGTATTGGATGGTAGTATTTTCGTACATTTTCATGATACGCCTGGAATGTGTTGATTTTCTGATTGTGTACAAATGAAATTTGGAATACATTGAAATTTGTACTTCTCAGCCTACAAAGGCTTTTTGCTGTCTTGATGCTTGGAGATGAAAGATTAATATATCAATTTATATGACACGTTGATCCCTGACACTTAACATTTTCTCCTCTGTGCTGGAATATTATTTGTAAGCAGTTGCTAGATTCTGTATGAGATGTCTGAATCTTGTGGGTGATAGTGACACTGTGTGTTAATCGAAACAGAGAAGCCCTTTTGTTTTACCCTTCCTCCTTGCTAAAATTTGACGAGTGTATAGTATATTTAATGAAGCAAGTTCCACCATTATTCTTCTCAGGAAGCAATAATGATATCCTCAATGCTGTATATCTTCTTGTGCTGAAGTTCCACAAAAAAAGAGAGATGAATGTTTCCTACAGTGTAGCTTTCTAATTGTTGATTTCTCCATTGATGAAGGCAGTACTTATGAATCAAAATATTTAACTGTACAAAGATTGAACTGTTTATCCCTGTGACATTACTCTTACTGATCCCTGAATGTTCTTGATTTAATTCCATGGGTTTTAACTAACTCCCTTTTAAACTGCTTTGTGTCAGAAAAATCCCCTAGATATTGTTAGATCTTCCAGAAAAAGATACTCCCAGCTAAGAGTAGTAACATTTTTGAAACAGATATTATTGAACCAACAAATTTTAATTCTTACTACAAGATTGTTTGTGATCCCAGATGCACTGACTTTTAGAAGCAGGAAAGTTAACCGTACATATTGAATTAAATATTTTGGTGAATATAGAGAATTTAATTTAGAGAAAAGGGAGTAGCAGAATTTTTGATCAAAAACTATCTGTAATTAATGCTCTTACACTGTGCCTGAAATCTCTTCAGATTTCTTTTTCATTATTACAGAACTCTTAGCATTACTGTAATGTTATTTAGCAAGATGACTTTATTGTGTAGTCCTTTGAATTAAAATTCCATTTCTGGTAACCATCAGAACTATTCCTCAGTTCCATTTCTGGCAACCATCTTAGATTATCTGCAAGGATTCTCCCTCTTCTCTTCTTCTGTCTTGTCAACCTGGCTTTCATTCAAATAGGGGAGCCAGAAATGGAGATGATGAGCTAATTAAGATATATTCCATAAAAATTGCTGATAGTTTCAATCTGCACACTGCTGCCATCCTTTTCTACAGAGCTCTAAATAAGGGTGAAGTAGTGATTCTTTCCACAAAAAGCCAAGTCATAACTTTTATGAGATATTAGGGTGTTTCTCCTGCCCTTTAATATGTATAAACACGATCTAGGTAGCTGCTGAGACTAACTCTATTGGCTTTTTTACTGCAATCTGTTTTATGGAATAACCAGATTGATGTGGGAAAGGCATTGGCCACAACCAGTATCCTCTCTTCTCTCTACGAGTTACAGAAACAAGTTTCAAATGTCTATGACTCATTGTCTTACAGTGGGTCGTAGGAATAGCCTATGGGTTATTGTCCTACAATGAGCTTTTGTTTTTTTCTCTTCCTCTAAAAGTGGGTACCAAGCCTCCTTTGTGGGGATAATATGTTGATATATAAGAGACCCTCTCAAATTCCACAGCAGTGATCATTAGAGAGCTAGCCTGTTTTATTTGATTCTATCAGATGACCTAAAATAGCCAACTTGGTAGAAGTATGAAAAGGGAGAAGCCTCTGGGTGACCTAAGGAGTTCCCCAGATTGACAGGCTCTCTGAGCTATCTTAAGGTCTTCCAACCACTACCTACCCTTCCTTGTAATTCAAGTAATTCCTAATGTCATGGATCTTTCCATCAAAGTTAGAGGAACACAGGAGATCTGGGAAACAAGCAGTGCATTTTTAGTTAAATTTGTCCCTTTAACCCAGGGAGTAGAATGCATACTTTGCATCTCCAAAATCCCAAATTCAGCTCTGAAGTTCCAATAGATCTGAGATGCTAACATTTTAAGAAGTTCCCTATCAATAGTGGACATAATTGAACTGCTGTGGAAATCATAGTCAGTGTTGAAAGATATTGGGAATATTCAGCATATCCAGAGGTTTCCCTTTTCTAATTTGTTCAGCCTTGTCCTTTAGGCACGTTAGAAGCAGAGTTCCCAGAATTGTCAGATTACAAAGTTGTTGGCCATGCAATGTGGGAATACTGAGTTGTAAAAATATTTGTAAGAAAATGTAGGTAGATGGATCAATGATCTGATTTAGTGTAAGTCTCTGCTATAATACTTTATATTCCTCATCATCCAAAATCTGAGTTATTGTAGCATATAGAAATCTCCATAACTAGCCTTATTTTTCTAGGGTAGTTTCAGTATGTGAGAGTCTGATGTTGCAAGGCATGAAAC
>JANHZU010000001.1:664302-687572 GCA_032468055.1 Acrochordus granulatus
AGTAATGCCTACAGACCCCCTTAACTGATGTCACTACATCTATGATTTGTCAAATCATAATAATCAATGAACGGTTTGTTCTCTAGTGTGGGTATGCTCCAGTGGAATGGATAAATGACCGATAGTCGGTATAATTGTACAAGTTGAGGCTTGCTTCTTTGCACAGTTGATGCTTATAGCTTTATACAAAAAGTTTGGCTGGCCTCCACCCTGTTGGCTAGCCTCCATCTTGCCTTTTGTAAGGCGTTAAAGACCTGGCTTTCCCCCCAAGCATTGGGAGATTAGGGGATGGCACATTTGTATGGATTGATGCCAGGTTTTTGTTGCTTTTAATGTTTTAGATTTTAATTGATTGTGTTTTATAGTTTTAAAAATGATTTTATGTTTTTAAATCTTTAATTGGGAGCTGCCCAAAGCTGGCTGAAAGATGGGTAGCTATATAAATGTCATAAATAATTAAACATCATTTTTGTAGACATAGTAAGATGGAGGGAATGTTGGGTTGGTTCAAAAGACAACATGTCAAGGATCTTTCAATGTTTAGATTTGCAATACTTGCCCACTAGGCTGCATCTCTTCTGTGGACATTGAAGAATCTACTTTGAAAGCCAATGTTGTTGTCCAGGAAGCCAAGGATTTAACTTCCGATGACAAAGAAGTGGATTTGATTATGACAAATGCAGCGGCAGGTGGCAGAACCAAGAGCCAAGATCTGGGACCAGCTGTATTTGATTCAGAGACTGCAACACGTATTGGCAAAGTGACAGCTGCAGATGCCATTGCTGTTGAATTAGATTTTAAGTCAGCCCATTCTGAGATCATAGAGTTGGAGAGAGCCCACACCAGTGGTAGAGTTGGCAGTAACATGAAGCCCCAAGGTAGGATTGAGGACTGGAGTACCAAAGTGAGCACTAGGGTTGCAGAAGATACAAGTCAGCTTCACAAAGGGACAGTCCTGAGTCCCAGCATAGGAATAACATCAGAGGATGCAAAGCTTGAACAAGACAACCAGGAAAGCAGTGATGATGTCATTTCCCTTGACTATGAAATTCTTGGGTTTGGTCCTGATATTGAGTTCCTGGGTCCAGATGCTGAAATCTATATGCAATTCATGCGGAGTCATCGCTGTTATGATGCTATTCCCACCAGCTCCAAACTGGTAGTGTTTGAGACCACTCTGCAGGTAAGGAGAATGCAGGTGTTTTCTGAGCGATGTAATAATTTGGGGAGAGAGTGGGGGAGCATTGCTGTCTGATTATATTTATGTCTGAGTCTGCTGGGAGCTTGGCATTGTATGTGTATATTTACTTATTTGAGTTTATATGCTACTTCAGTCCAAAGACTCTTAAGTGGTTAACAGTGCCCTAATAGAAATGATGTTTAAAAACATGCCATATAAATAATGCAAAGGTTCATCTCCTATTCAACTTTGGAAGAGCTAGATTCATACTTCTACTCCATCCCCAAAGGTCCTATAGAAGAGCCAGGTCTTGACCATCTTCTGAAATATCAACAGGGACAGAGTCATCTTTGTCTCTGGAGATGGGTTGTTCCTCAGGAGGGGAGCCATAAGAGAGAAGGCACACACTGGATCTTCTCTTGCTGACACCCCCAAGAGGAAGGAATGTATAAAATGTTCTGCCCTTGAGCTCTTACCAGAAAGCTACATTCTACTCAGAGTAAGTGCCCTCTTAGATAATCAAACCCCAGGACATGTAGGCTTTATAGGTTATAAGCAGCACTTTGAAGTGTACCCAGAAGCTTCCCAACAATCAATGCAGCTCTTGCAATAGTGGTGGCACCATAGTACATCAAGCATAACCCATAACCAAGCAAGTAGCTGCATTTTGAACCATCTATCTGAACAGTTGCCAAGGTCACTCATGCAGGTGAATTGTAGTCAAGTTAGGTAGCTAAGATCAGGAAGTGAGGGACTTGCTCCTATCTTGATTATAACTATTTTTTTTATCCTGATGGAAATCTTGATCTCCATTCAAATTGGGAAAGGAAAGACTGCACATGAGAACATTGTTATAAAGAGACCAAATTTACCCTCCATTTCTGATGGTACAAGCTCAGGCTCTCTGGAAATTATTCTGCAAAAAATCTCCTTGAATATATTTACAGTATTCATCTGTTCAATATGATCAACAATCAACTAATTTGTTAGTTTGCTAGGGATTTTGTATATGCTGTGAGAAAAAAACTACAGAATAATGGCATAACTGGTTCACAAGAATACAGTTGTCCCTTCACACAGTTCATCTATGGAAAGATTCAGATACTCAGATACTTTATTGGCCAAGCATAATTAGACTTGCAAGAAATTTAACTCCAGTACAGCAGCTCTCTTTGAATTAACCAGAATGCTGTCTTAGAGGTAAGTTTCACAAGTTTTAGTGGGATTGTCTTCTTTTCCTAATTACACCTTTAACAATACCAACTGCAGATGACAAATGCAGAGTAAATAATTTGGTCCCTGCAGTAGGGGACCAAATCAGTTATTCCTCACAGAAACAGAGGGGATGGGGTGGGGCACAGATTACAGGTCCAGTCAATTTGGTCAATGTCTTTTTTCCCAGATTAAAAAGGCATTCTTGGCCCTGGTGGCTAATGGGGTACGAGCCGCTCCTCTTTGGGACAGCAAGCAGCAGTGTTTTGTGGGTAAGTAATGCAGCTAAATTGAGCAGTGGAGGGTAATGACAGCAGCAGAAGGACATGGCAAGGATGGGAAGGGGAATGCAAGCTGACGTCCGTGTCGAGCTCTATTAAGGAGAGCCAAGGAGGCAGAATTTGAGGCAGGACAGAAGTTTTTAAGGCTCATCCACAAGTCCTGCTTCCCTCAGCTTGAAATGCTTGCCAAGGAAATGTCTTCACAGTGGACTTCACCTCATGGCCAGCCTGTTGCAGAGACAAATTGAAGTTGGCTAAAGTGTCCTGACATGAACATGATGTTTTCCTTCTTAAGCTGACATAAGACCATAGATACAGACAATCCATGGATTATTTCTGGAGGTCAGTGATCTATTGTGCTCTAGTCAGCCTATTGCAGGATCACCTACCCATCTGGCCACTGGGCTCTGCATCACTGTGGTTGTTTGTGCTATGGCTGCCAGAGAGATAAGTCAACTTCCCTGCACAAATCTTTTCTTTTTCTTTTGCGGGGAGTTTAGTAGTGGCAATATTGCCCTCATGTTAGACAACCTGCAGCCTTCCTGGTGATCGGTATTCACATTGTTTACATAATTAAAGTTTCAAGTGGTATCAATCAATCCAGCATGAAATCAAATACACAGGATCCTACCTTTCATATTCATATTTGTAAAAATAATAATTCTCCTTTCCCTAGAAGGAAATTGATTATTGGGTATGAATTGGCTATGGACATATTTGGACACACTTTTTTGGAATAAGAGCAGGTTGCTTCGGATGCTTACTTTCCTTGTGGCACTTTTCTTTGAGGGGTTGTAAACTGCAAGTACTGCAGACATGTGGATGAGCCTTAAGAACATCAGTTTTAACATCTTGGGCTTCTTCTGTTGCCTCATGCACTGGTGACTTTTCCAATTAAGGTAGGAACGAGCAACATTTTAACATTTTTTTTTATTTCTCAAAAGAATGCATATGTTGTAGCATTGACAAAACTGGGGGATGGGTGTGTGTGTGAAAAATGTTTGCCTGCAAAATAGGTCTGTCAAGCCTCGAGGAAGTTGGATACATCTATTTTGTTATTTCAGTAACAATAAGAAAGAATAAGTTGCCAAATTTGTGTTTGTTCCCAAATTTCAGTGGTGGGTTCCCAATGGCCCATGTGCAGCTTTCAAGCTGTAAAGCACCTACCACTGGTTAGGCTATTCAAACTCTTCTCCAACCCTACCACTTTNNNAGCAGTGAAGAACAGAGAAATCTATTCCCTGCTGCCCCAAACAGTGGCCGTGGGGAAGGAAAAATGAACTGAGCTCCATATTGATGGCGGCAGCCAGACTGGAAGGGGCAAATCACTGGGAATGTAGAGGTGCAGAAATGAGCAGCAAGGGAAGGAGGCATATTGACTGCCTGTAAGAAGCCACCTGTGATGTAGGTTCTGTTAGTCAGTTCCTGCAGCTTGTAGTCTTCAGCCTCTGTGTGTGTATGTGTGTCATTCACTCTTTCTCTTACCTCTTCTCCTGCAGGTATGCTGACCATCACTGATTTTATTAATATCTTACATCGCTATTATCAATCCCCTCTGGTGAGTTTTTCAGCCCCTAAATCTTCTCAAATCTGGAGCAAAATGCCTTTAGGTAGTTTCTTTTAGGGGACTAGAGAGAAAAAGAAGGGAAGCAAATTGGGAGGACCAGCTAAAATTGATCCTAAAATTGCGTTGCAGGCATGAGCTATTCCAGCTTTGGGCTAAGAGTTGAGCCCTTCAGTTGGAAAAATGAGGAGGTAAATAAAAGTTTTAAGACGGAAACCAAGAATGTGGACACACCACAAATTGTTTTTCAGTGTCATATGAGCAACTTTTAGAGTAAGTATTCATTGACATGGTAAATACAACTCTTACTGAAATATTGATGTGTTTAAAACTAAGTGTTTTAGAAAATATGAAGTGTTCCTAAACACTTTAGAAACAGAACTTTGGGGAAAATGTATAATTATATAAAACATGTCTACTCAACTTATTTGTTGAGAGTCAACATCTTGGATTTACCATATCAACTAACCATAGAGCCATTTCCAAAAACAATGTAAAGTCACACGGTTGAGTTCTCATTCATGAGAACAGGAGGGGGCTTTGAAGGCCATCCACTCCCTCCCACTTGCTAATGTAGCAGATCAATACGGAGAGGTGCTCACTGAACCTCTACTTTAAAAAATAAGGGTGTATTTTGTTTTCAAATAGTGTGTTTCAAGCAACTGATACTTTTGAGTTCTTGTTAATATTCGTATTTTAAATATTTTTAAATACATATTTTCAAATTTGAACTGTGTGGGTCTGACCCACTGAAACAGCAATAGAAAGCAAATGTACATTATGAGACAGTCATCAAATATTTGGCATTCAAAACAACTTTTCACTGTATCTTTTTCAAGTTTTTTCCGTTAGAAACCTGCATAGGGTTTGATTGAAACCCAGGTTTTATAAAGCTGAGATTCTTTGGAATACACATCCAGAACAAACTACGTAGGTCCCAACCAACTCCATCCTAATTTAGAACCTCCACAGAGCTCTATTCCCAGTTTGTTTCTCCAGAGTTGCCACCAAATGTCATGGGTTCTTACTAGCCAAATTTAATCTGATTAACTCTAATCTCACTAAAGACACAGTAAGCACTGGAAATTAGGGAAGTGTATTTGTTTCTGTATCTCCCTTCAGTGGTGGGAAAGTTTTATTATGTAAAACAAAGATGGTTTACAAACGAGGACTGTAAATTGTGAATGGGTTCAACTATTTTATACATTACTATTTACTGGTGCTTCAAAAGCCATAAAAAAAATAACTTTTGATAAAATGCCTTGTAAGAAAGGCAGGGGAACTGTTGGGTTCATGGATAACAAGTCTGTCTTCAAATTTAGTCGTACCTCAGACATTGCTCATGAAAATCTCAGCATTCTTGATAATGAGGGATGATAAAACTTGATAATGAGGGATGCTTGGTGATATTATTTGTTCTTTCTCACTGTTATCCAGTTTCTTGTCCAGTAGAATTGTGTGATAAGTCTAAAGTTTAACAAAGGTGTAGAGGTTCTTCTTGTTGTAAATTTCTTTACATTCTATCCCAAAACAATAAAGTCACTGACTTCTGTTTTTACAAAAATCACAATTTAAAAGAGATGCAGCTTAAAAGCCTGCGCGATGAAATTTGGCATACAATTGTACCTTGCCTAGAGAGAGTATCTATTTCTGGTGAAACATTTGAAAAGTACATCTATCTGTGTTTTTCCCATACTATGTGAAAGACAACAAATTTCTGTTTTTCCAAGCTTATTTTGGAAGCTTTGAGTCTGGAATGAATTATCTTTGGAATGATAAAAACTGGATTGGATAGTTTCCATCATTCTAGACTGGATTCCTGAAGAATAATGGATGACTTCTGAATCCAGTTCTTCTTCCTAATTCAGTCACAGCAGATAGTAGTGATTTTAAATTCATATGATCATCTATGGCACCTGTTCCATTCACCATTATGACTTTACTCCAGGTTCAGATATACGAGATTGAGGAACACAAAATTGAAACTTGGAGAGGTAAGCGGGGTATCTCTAAGAGGAATTGGGTAGGCATCAGTACAATTTAACCTTGTTAACATTAATTTAATCTCATTAACATTCACTGTATTTGTGAATGTTACATTTATGTCTATTTACATCCATTACTAATATTTTAGATTAAAACCATTCTTTAAATTCAGAGTTAATTGTCCATTAGGGTGAGGATTTCTGTGACATGTCATATTTTTTTCTGGAACCTTTATTTGAATTTATAAGTAAGTTAAATATGTTTTATAGTAATCTGGTGGTAATTACATTCTTTTTATCTTGCCTGAAAAGTCATATTTTGACTTTTTAAAGGTGTTATGTTATATTTCTGCTCAATTTTACAACAAACATCATACTTTGGTCATAGTTTGGTCATTGGCAACCCTCCTGATAAGCCAGCAAGTTTGAGCCAGCAAAGAAAGTGAGAATTTGCCTGTTTTTTTTTATTCACTCCCCAATTTAAGAGAGGTGTTGGAGGGGGGAGGAAGAGAGAGAGGTGGGACAAAGGCTTCTTCCCTGACCAAACCTGAAAAAAAGATGAGAATTTGCCTGTTTTGTTTTTTTTTTCTTATTTGCTCCACAATTCAGGGGTGTGTGTGAGGGAGGGAGGAGAGAGGGAGGGAAAAGTCTTTTTCCCTGAGCAAACATGAAAAAAGGTGAGAATTTGCCTATTTGTTCTTTTTTTATTTGCTCCCAACTCAGGGCTCTGTATGTGTGTTTATGTGTAAGAGAGGGAGAACAACTTTTTTAAAATGACTTCTTGAACAATTTTTTGAACAAGGCAGAGGCTTCTCCTCTGATTAGGCCTGAAAAAAAAAGAGTGAGAATTGGCCTATTTCTTTTTCTCATTTGCTCCCCAATTCAAGTATGTGTGTATTCAAGGTAGTGGAATCACATGAGAGCTGCAGTCTGATTTCAGCATGCCTAAAAGTAGATGTTCAGTGAGTGTGAAATTATGGCATATTGTTCAAGAATTTGGGGAGCAGATTTTCAGTAGTGATGGTGATCTTTTGTTTTATAACTTGTGTGAAGCTAAAGTATCAGCCCCAAAGCATTTTAATATTCAACAACATTATGACATTGTGAAACACAAGAGTTGTTTAGCAAGATTTACCTTCACTGAGAATAGGCAGTCTCCTTTTCGAAGAATTTCTTCAACCTCAGGTTCACCAAATACCCAGTCAGAATTTTGTAAGGAACTCTGTACAATGATGGTTAATTCAAACGTTCCATTAAGGAAATTAGATAGTGGTAGCCTCAGGTGTTTTTTGAAGAAGTACATTAGTCACCTGATTCCAAATAAATCAACTCGTAAGGAAAAATTACATCTCTATCTTCAGTGATGATGTGTTAGGATCTGTTCTTGACAACAATAAGATATGGGTTTCAACAGAGGAAACAAATGATGAAGATAGATAGCCAATGTTTTTATTGGCACTCGAAAATGTGATAAGCCAGGTGCTGTATTTCTTCTAACATGTCAAACTCTACAAAAAGTAAACAGTTCCATTATTGCTATACTTTTTGATGATTCTATGAAACTTTTCTAGCCAGATGGTGTAAAAAGGAGAAATATCCTTCTCTTGTAATAGATGCCGCTCCATACACGACTAAAGCAGCTAAGGGACTTAAACTTCTTTGTCCAAAAATGATCCATATCACATGCTTTTCACATGGTTTATCCAGAGCGACCTTAGAGACTTGAAGCAAAAAAAATGTTCATTAAAGCTCCACTTAAGAGTACACAAGTTCAAAGAAATTCCTCCTACTTTGGCTCTCCCTCCCCAACCTGTGGTGACACATTGGTGGACTTGGCTGGATGCAACTTTGTAATTATGCTTTCTCGCAGTGGATAGTTAAAAAATTTGACTGTTGTGAATCTTCCTCCATCAAGATAGTTCAGGATTCCTTTTCTGAAACCTTGGCTGGAAACTTAGCATATGTAGGAACTAACTTCACTGGTTTTAAACTGTAGGAATGGAACTTAGTGATGTTCTGAACACTGTAAAACAAACTGAGTGATTTAAAGCAAGCAAAGGGGAAAGTGACTGAAAAAAATAGTGATAAACTGCAAAGTGCTGCAATCTAATCTAACACTTTACAAAATAAGTAATGTTCTAAATGCAAAATTTGAAGACTTTGAGCCAGAATTTTCTCCAGATGAATTTGCTTTTTTCAAATTTGTTCCTATAACCTTTTGTGATATCAAACGGAGTTTCTCCAGATACAAGAACATACTGGTGGACAACAGACCAAGTTTTGAATTTGACAACCTCAAGATGTATATGGTCATCCAAAGCAAATCTTCTGATAATGTAAACTAATCCAGGGATGACCATTTTAGTCTCAAAATATTTATTTGATTCTTTCAATACCAGCACTTCTCCACTGGAAGTGAAGAAGAATAAACCTTTTAATTTGTGTGTGTAAGCACAGATTTTTAAAAATTGGGTGCTAATTTCAGAAAAATTGTAAACTCATATTATTGCTTTAAAATCATATTTTGGTTTAATTGATCATATTTAAATGATTTAAGGTCATACATGATTGCGTATTTCTAATATTGTTAGGTTATAGAAATCCGCATCCTACTGATGCTGATGTGCTAGTTGATAGTTCTTTCATAGTATCCCTACATTCTTCCTTTTACTTTTTCTATGCTGGCCTTACAGTCTCATTTTTGTTATTTTAATTACACTCTTCTACAGAGTATATGAGCTACTAGTGCTGGTCTGTTATTATCCTAAAGTCTATTACAAAAGATAAAGGAATTCTATTGCAGATTAAATAAGGTGACTCTGGAAAAAAGCATATATTCAATATAATAATAGAGGGAACAAGTATAAACAAGTACCAGAGTTCAAATACAGCTAGTCCCACTCCTGCAACATAAGGCAGTACTGATCAATATAGAGAAGCATTTCATATAAAGCATATTCATTCCCACCCTAAGTTACCAGTGCCAAACACTTACAACAGAACATAAGCAAAAGTAGTCACCACGGAAATGAGTTGTTTGAGGAAAGCTGCTGGAGTGACCAGAAAGGATAAAATCAGGAATTCAATTATATGGAAAATAATTGGAATAGAACCAATCTTAAACTACATACAAAGAACAGCAAATAAAATGGTTTGTTCGTCTGCAGAGAATGTGTTGGGATTCCATACCATACAAGGCATATACAAAAAGAGGCAAAGTTCAAAGACCACGAAGACCCAAAAGAAGATGGAGACACAATATCAAAGACACACTACAGCAGCATCAAATAACACTGGTTGAGGCCACAAGAAGTACAAGAACCAGAACTTTGTGTCTCCCTTGATACCTGAAGCAGTAATAGAGGAAGTAAAGAAGATGATGACTCTGGAAAATTCAGCTTGTACTTTTGGTAGAAGTATTTATTATATTATCAACTGCAGTTATCTACATTTTCATTAACCATATGCTATCCAACTGTTTCTCTTTCTCTCCAGAAGTGTATTTGCAGAGTTCCTTCAAGCCTTTGGTGCACATCTCTCCAAATCATAGGTAAGTTGAGCTTTCCCCATATATGACTTCCCATGCAGGCAAGATCAGGGAAGCATCCTTCCTTTTATACAAGATTTGTCAACCTTCATTCCTGCTACCTATTGTTAATCACTCTGCCATATACTACAGAACTCTTGTCATTTTATGGCTATCAACAAAAAACTGAAGAGATGTCTAGGAGATAAAGTGGGATATCTGGCCTATATAGGAGAGCCAGGGATACCCCAATAGAATCTAGAATACTTCGTTACTTTATCAGCTGATAATAGGAAGACAAAAAATAATGTTCTGCCTAGTTGAATAAAGGCAGCCCTTCACTTACAACCACAATTGGCTCCAGAATTTTAGTTGCTAAGCAAGGTGATTGTTAAGTGAGTTCCTCCCAATTTTATGAGCTTTTTTGCTACAGTTGTTAAATGACTCATGCAATTATTAAGCAAATCTGATTTCCCCCAGTGACTGCTTGTCAGAAACCAACTGGGAAGTTGCAGAAATGGCGATTGCATGACTCTGGGATGCTGCAACCATCATAAATACATTCTCATTGCCAACCCTCTAATTTTGGTCATATGACCATAGGGATGCTACAACAGTTCTAACTGTAAGGGCCAGTCGAAAGTCACTTTTTTCAGTGCTGTTATAACTTTGAATGGCTGCTAAATGAATGGTTGTAAGTTGAGGACTACCTGTACTCCAAGCCTCTATCCATAAAAGGGAGTAACTCTTGCTGTTCTTCAGCTGTATTCCTGGATGTATTCCTCCACTCTGAAGTAAGCCTATCCATATTTCTGAATGCTCAGGGACCTGTCCCATGAAGAGGAGGTTTCCAATCCCATCACCAGACACATCACAAGACTTTGTCCTTTCTCCCTCTTCTAGCCTCTTTGATGCAGTTTATTCCTTGATTAAGAATAAGATTCACCGGCTGCCTGTGATTGAGCCCATCTCGGGAAACGTCTTGCACATTTTGACCCATAAGCGCATCCTCAAATTTCTCCATATCTTTGTGAGTGCTGGGAAAGCCTAGGAAGGCTGGAGTGGTGCTGGGTGTGAGATGGTTCTACTGAATTCCTACCTTAAGGGTTTGTTTATCGGCATGATACTGGCAATCCTCACGGTGCTTTTGAAAAGTTGAAGGTAAATATGCACTAACAAGTGGTAATGACCATGAAACAGATGTCTCTGTCTGCCTCTTCCTTTGCATCATATTTTCTAAGATACTGCCTTTGGAGCGCTTTAAAAAGCCCGGTCTGATTAGGCCAGCAGTATCATCTGGCTGGAAAACCAAGTGGAATTGCACTTCAAAGATACCCTTCCAAGTGAGAGATTCGCCTAATGGAGATGAAAGTAAAGCCTCCCTTGGGTTGAATTCAAAAATGAGCACGCAGATACATACATGCATACTTCAAAATGTTCACAATGGAAAGGTGCTAGGGACAGGATGGCATGAAGGATGAAGGAGGGTGAAGTTATTATATCTATCTGAAACTTGGTTACTTGTGGAAAAAGTAGCCTTTGAAGAAAAGGCCAGAGTGGCATCTAACCTATTCAGTGCAAGATCTAGAATAAAGGAAGCTATTCCATATAGAGGGAAGCAGAAAAAAAGTGGATAAAGTTGTGATTGATAGAAAGGGCCTCATGTGACTGCAGCTTTGATATCTTCTGTTCCACAGCATTTGGATCTGGTTTGGCATGGAGATCTCTACACCACAGCTATGGTTATCAACTGAAAGTATATTGTTGGCCAAAAGCTGTTTCGTGGAATGTTGAGTACAGAATTACACTTCTCCTCCTCTCTGGGTTTGAATACTGAATTCAGAATCAGAGACAAATTATTGTAGATGGGTTCCTCCTCTTCATGATCTGTTTCAAAATCTAAAAGCTTTTTCCTCCTCAGACCTAATTAATTCTCTGTCATTTCTTGTTTTATCCCTGAAGGGAGTTTGATCAGGTTAGGAGAGCTCATCTTGAGGAAGAATGCTAGTGTTTTGGCAGAAGAACAAAGAAATAAGTGGGGTATCCCTGAAGTGGTCAGTGAAGCTACAGAATAAAGATTCAGGAGTAGTTCTGTGTATTCTTTGGTCTAGAAAAATGAAAATTGATTTGGTGATCCTGATAGAAGAATTATTTAAGTGAACTGGAGACAGAAGTTGAAACTGGAGAAGCAATTATTATTGCTTTCTGATGAACACCTCCTATTTTGGTGTCTTTCTTTCCTATGCTGTTGATCCTGCAGGCCTCCTTGGCAATATCATTGCTCTGAATTATCTAGGAATTGCCATCTTAAACTTTCACTTGTTTCAAGAATGACTCTGTCTCAGGAGATTGTGGGAATGCAAATAATGGCTCCCAAGTGGGGTCCCTTAACGAGGTGTTTTTCATTAGCTGAGATTGCCATATGCCAAATGCTATTTAGAGGAATGTTGTCTTTTCCCAGTGTTTTGGATACAGAGAAACGTTAGAGAACTTGCGGTAAGAAGAAATGCTGGTATTACATATTAATGCCTTTGTCCTAGACTTCTGCTGCTCCTTGAAGTGTTTGTATCCATATCTCTTCATTGTGAGCAAAGGAAAACGATGGGGTTGGCTTCCACAATCATTGTCTCTTTTTCTCATTGTAGAGAGCCATGCTTCCAAAGCCACGTTTCCTGCAGAAAACCATCCATGAGCTGGGCGTTGGTACCTTTCGTGACATTGCAATAGTGCTAGACTCTGCTCCTGTTTATACAGCTCTGGAGATTTTTGTGGACCGCAGAGTCTCGGCATTGCCTGTGGTTAATGAAAAAGGTGTGGGGAAATCTCTTGACTGCCTATCCTCTCTTTGCAGTGCCAGTTCAGTCTTGGCCATCTTTCTCATATGCTCAAGCATAGCTAATGCAGTTCTTTCTTTCTACAGAATTTAAAGTTGAAAGGTACCTCAGATGAAATCTCGTTAAAATGTAAAGCATTTCAGACAGAAGGGTACCCAGCTTCTGTTTGAAGACCTCTCGTAAGGGGAATGTTTCACTTTAGGAGCAATCTATTCCACCAGCTGACAAGACTAGGATTGTGAACAGGAAATTCCTCCTAATAACTCTAACTTGAATCTACATCCCTATAGTTTTAATACATTGGTTCTATTCCTGACTTATGGGGTGACAAATAAATAAACTCCCTCCTCTGTACAACAGTCCTTTAAGTATTTGAAGACTGCTATCATATCTCCCCTCAGTCTTCTCTTCACAGGCTAAACATCTCCACTTTCTTTAACTATAACTCAGTTTCCAATCCTGTCACCATCTCGGTAGCCCTCCCCTGAACTTGATGGAAGTTCTTCATGTCTTTTTAGACTATGGTGCCCCAAACTGGACACAGTATTCTGACTAGGGCAGGACAGGGTGTGACACTTCTGGACTGAAAGATTACAGTTAGTTCTGCAGTCATCTCCACTAGTTCTTTGAGTATCACAGGATCATTTGAACTTAGAGATTTCTACCCCTAAATGAGGAAAGTAACTATAGGTGCATCAAACCTGGTGCCTTTCGGAGGTGCTGAGTACAATGCCTGTCATTACTAAGAAGGTGAAAATGCCAAGTGGGTGAAAATACACTCTAATCATGGCTAAGATCTTTAGTGACTTGGAGAGAGTGCTCATCTTCAACTAATTAGGCCCCTGAAACTGACTGCCATATCTTTGGAGAAATGCTCTGTGCTGTCACAAGCCAGGATAACTATTATGGTCAGTTCTCCATCCATTCAGAGTTATCCATTATGAGCTTGAACAGTTTCATCTTTTGCTGCCTCTACAGTTAAGACAGTAGGTTTAAATTTGGATTAATTGTCACAAATTATGAAGCCTATCTTACTGATATTTATTACTGCATGTGGCAAAGTCAGCATGCTTGTTATAATCTATTTTTCTGGCCCATTTCCATCTCCTTTTCCCCTCCTCCTGTCAATACTGTATTTCTGGAGCTCTCTTACCAATTTGCTGCTAATTTACATTTTGGCTGCTATCCCTTGATATTTACTTCCCAGCATTGCCACATTTCATTATCTCTTTGCTTCCTGTATAAACAATGATGCTGACTTCAGTGCATCCAGAGTTGGTGATTGACTAGGTTGCTGTAATGAGAGATGATCACTCACAGCATCATCCGAAGGATCTCTGCTCAGAACAAGTACAATTAGTTCAGCAAATCTTCTCAGCTTTAGTCTGGATTCAAGCTTATCACTTAAAGATAGGGAGAGGTGTTTCTGAACAATCCGTTGGGACCTTTTAACATCATGAAAAATAAAACTGGCCCCTGTAAATGCTGACATTATCAGGTAAGTAGAGGTACTGTCTACTTACTACTGATTACAAGTGTCATTTCTTGATGGAATTGAAAAAAGCAACATTTTGAATGACGGTGGCTAATAAGATGCATAGTAATGAGATAATGAATATATAGCTAATTTAACCTAATAAATTAGTGTATGGTAAATTAATAATTAATTCTATTAATAATTGCTGAGATCCAATTTGGCAAATACTGAAAAAGGGAACTTTTTTTCAGAAAATATACAGTAGGAATAGCTGAAATTGAATTTTCCATTCTTAGCTTCAAACTATAGGGCAGGTCTGAAAATTCATGATGAACTTATGAAAGCAATCGATGTCAGTTTTTTTTCCCCGTTGCAGGAAAATCTGTTAACTTTTTCTGTGATACCTTTCATGCATACGGAATCTTTCCTTAATTCATTTTATCTGGAAAGATTCCTAACCTGCTGTTCCCTTCTGTTTCTTATACAGGAATGGTAGTTGGCCTCTATTCCCGTTTTGATGTGATTGTAAGTAAGGGGCAATTACTCTTTCAGGTTCAGATGGTCTGAGAAACAAAAGTTTATCTGTTTCCCCTAAAGGAAGACCTTTCCAAATTTAAGATGATGTTCCATCTCCAAGGGAAGAGTGGAAACATTAAAAAAAAACCCTCTCAGCTTTCTTTACCAGTTTTCCTCCTAAAACCTTAAACTAACTCTCTAATTTTAAAGATTAATTATCCGGGAACAAAACTTGTTCCCAAAGGAGGACTACTCTAGCAAGAATTCACATACAAGATAAAACTTGTATGTTTATATGGTGAGGAAACAGCAGTTCTTAACCAAAGCTAAGAGAATGGTATAATGTTTGCGTTGCTCTGTATGACTGTTTTTCAGATTTAAGGCGCAAGCATTTAACTAACTCATGCATGGGTAAAAGAGAAGCAGTGCAAGGGCAATGCTTCCGGATAAGGCTTCTATTGTCATCTGCCCCATTCCTGGAATTCCACAGTCATCTAGATGAACAATCCTTTATTAGGGCAGTTTTGTTGCCACAGAAAATTCATGATACCGTGACAGTGTTCACTTATTACATGAGATCATATTGTTTTTAGTTTGGTTTTGGTTTACTGTTTTGGATGAACCCAACCACTGAAGTCCGTAAAACTGTCAAGTGTGACTCAGTCTGTAGGAAGCCAGCCAATCAGAGTTTGATAATAAACTATGGTTAAGCAAACCATGGCTTAAATGTGTCCTGAGCATTCCATGAATTAGTATGTCAGTATGGGATGATTAGGGGTGGCCCTAATGTAGTAACATCGTGTCTTCTTTTCCCTCCGGAACTCCTCCTCTCCATTGCTCTCTGTAGCATTTGGCTGCCCAGAAGTCTTACAACAACCTGGACGTTAGTGTGGGGGAAGCTCTGAAACAGCGCTTGGTCTGCCTAGAAGGGGTCCTTACGTGCCATCCCTATGAAACACTAGAAGACATCATTGATCGCATTGTCAAGGAGCAGGTATGACTACAGGCTTGTGAACAGGAATGGGAAACAGAAGGGTAAATTCTTTCCCCAGAGGTCCTCAGTGTGTATGTTCTTCAGAATCAAGGCCTTTTCCCTACTAACTCATGTCTATGCATGGTTTTAATCCAAACATGAAACCTCTCCCCTGACTTTTATTAAGAGGGATTCCAGGAACAACCTAGGCTTACCTAGCCTGCTCTTTTTCATATGGAAAATACCATGATTACAAACAGTAGATAGAGGGATGGGCAACTTTAGTTATATCTGGACTTCGAGCTTGTGTTGTTTTTTTTCTAGCATTCTTTAAGATTAGAGCATGAAAATGCAAATTATGGCATTATTATGGTTGGTTGCATTGTCAGCCAAATGTTTAGACTGGATTTGGCATTTTATCTGCCTATCGAGATCTTCCCAAGGACCTAGGATAGGCAGGTGTTATTGCTTGCAAATATACAATATATACTGTGGCTAATCCAGGCTCATATGGTGAAAGCACCTGATTATTACTACTATAATTTACCACCCTCCATGAACATCCTTTTAAACAGTATTAGTGCTTTATTACAGCAGCTGCACAGCTCAGAAAGAAAAAAGAAAACCAATACGAGGAAGCAAAGAAAAATCACAGTAAAAGCCAGTTATGAAACTAATGTGGTCAAAACATAGTACGTATTTTATAAATAACAACAAAACCAATTTAAAAAATACATTAGCATTTATTAGGTAGTAACATTTGTAAATAAAATGGATCTAGATGATTTGGAAATTTGATTCGATTTTTAAGCTTCAGCTCAGTTATTAGCTGAGTTTGGTTGCTGCTGTTAGTGAGTTGCCAGCTCTAGTCAAGATCCTTGGCTATGATGAGAGCAACAGAACAGACTGTGGGATAATGCTTCAGGAACTCCTTCACCGCAGGGACAACATTCTTTTTTTAAAAAGTGTCATTTGTAACCCCACAATTTGTTTAGAAAGAACACACCATTCCTTCTTTCAGCACAGCGCATCTGCTCTCTTCCAGACCATTGGAGATGACTGTGATGTCATCAGGCCTATTTGCTGCTCTGCCATATGCATTTCCACATATTCGCCACCACCTTTCTCCCAGAATGTTCTGACTGTACTATACACTGTAACTTCACTTCTACGAATGGTATCTTTTCTGTCCGGTATCTAAAACTCATATTTACTGTCCTACTTTTGCCATGATGGTGTTCGTCTCACTCGGGTAGGTCCATCGCCTGGTTCTGGTGGATAAGAAGAACACTCCGCGGGGGATCGTGTCCCTCTCTGACATTCTCCAAGCCCTGGTGCTCACACCCGCAGGTATCGATGCCCTAAACTCTTAGCTGGTCGACGCTCCATCCTTCTTCCATTTGTACCTTCCATTTCCTCCACTTCTCTCCAGCTCAGGTAGGCCCCATGCCTTGGCCTCTCCAGCCTGTTCCCTGCTGCTGATGCTCATTTTTAACTTGCTGCTGGGTTTCTCATGTCCATCTGATCAAGCCAGGTCTGTATTTTTACTCTGTCTAGCACCATACTCCTGGCTTGGAAGGAAGGCCATTTTTCAATGTTTTATTTTCATGTTTTAACTGATGTTTTAATGTGTGTTTTTTGTTAGCCGCCAAGAGAGTCTTTGGATTTCGGCAGCATAGGAATTTAATAAATAAATAAGGCCAATACAGTGGAAGTGTAGCAGAGTAGAAACTTTTCGGGGAGGCCCATTCGTTCAAAAAGACAGCATCACATCTTCCAATTTGATGGCAATGGAAGGATTCCAAAATTAAATGCAAGCTTTTAAGTTCAAGTTGCTTTTGTTTTAGTCTTGTGGATTTTCTTTTATTCATTTGCTGATTGCATAACGCAGACTAACAGATGCAGGGTTTTGCGGCAAGAAAAGATGGTTAAGGGTTTTGGGTGGCTCTGCTGCAGGCAACAAGCCAAGCAGCATGCATCAGGAGAGCTCTGTGTGCGTGTGTGTGTGTGTGTATGAGAGAGGCACTAATAAGTTGCATATTATATCTATTTTAGCAGTAAGCAATGAATCCTCAGTAACAGAAGAAGTTACAAAAAGGAAAAGCAGCCATGGCATCTTCTACTTTCTTCCTCGAAATCCCTCACTAATGCTTGGTGGAGAAGCATCTCATGTACTCCATAGCTCTGGATAGTCTCAGCTACCTCTAGCTTGTGAAGTACTAGTCCCACAGAAAACATTTCTAATTCTCTTAAGCATGAAGAAAGCTGCATCGTTTTAGCTGTCTGGTTATCGTGAGAGTTTGGCCGTGAACGTATGAGCTGCCCCGACCCACTGCCTTGTTCCAATGTGCTTGATTCTGAATGAACCTAAAGCCGCGAGCTCTTTCCCACTGTTGCCACCAACTCAACGCGAGCTGTATTTGTGTGCTCAGCTGGCGAGGATAGGTCTGAATATCAAATCCGTCTATCAGTCGTCATAAAGCTGGCAATTCCCAGTGTGCCCTCCCCCTTTCCAAAATGCCAAGTTTCCTAGACCTAGAAGTAAGGAGGGGAGAGTTCTATAGATTTCTGTAAGGATACCATATTTTCTCAAATACGAGGAAAAAGCAATGGATCACGCTACCTAGGTATACTCCTTTCTCGATAAGCATACCTCATTCTTGTTTGAAAATTTCCCTGTTGAGTTTCCATTCTATATTCCAACATGGTGCTCAAAAGAGAGCTCACGCTCTGAGGGGTACAGCCAGTGTTTTTCTCAGTCATTCTTGGAGTTTCAGCTGGACTCACGGTTTAATGAAGCCAAAAGTTAAGTGCTGCGCTGAATTAAGGCAAAATCTGGGACTGCACCCAGCGCTGACTGGGATGTGTGCCCTGTTTTTCCTTGAAGGGCCTGACACTAATTTCGAGTGATTCATACTTCCAAGTCATCACTTTAGTATGTATGTTTTAAGGCTATGTTTATTCTGCTGGGACACCAGAATGCCATTTAAACAGAATAAAGTTGGCTTGCTCAATTCTACTTCATTTTTTTTTAAACTCAGAATTCCATCTTTCAGAATCCGGAATGAAAGACAGATCTCAGAGACCTCTCTGACAAAACCCGATTCTTCATTACCTTAAGGCTGTAGTTAAGAACTGCTTAATGATTAACTATGTAGTTAATGTAATAGTCGTTTGTGTATTTAAGATGCAATAAAATATATTTTATTATTTAGTTTAAACAAATAAATACAATTAGGTGTAAACTAATTTAGATGTGAACAAAGCTGGGTGTGAAAAAAAGAAACTAATTTTATTGTTGCAATTGTTAGTCAGAAATTCTTGCGAATTTACTGCAAATCCTCCAGAAATCTATGAATAGTTCTCCCAGTCTTCCTTATAGCTGCTCCTGCTTTACTATGGCTTAGCAATTTGGGGCAGACAGATCAGGAATCAGATTCTGCAGGAAAGCTAGCCCTGCACTTAATTGAGACAGGCTGGAACAGCAGCACCTTCCAGGCCTGATTGTGCTTTAGCTCTGCTCCCTCTTCCATCCCACTGAAACGGTGGAGTCTTCCTGAGTCTCTTCCAAATACCAGTTTGCTTTGCCGCCCTCTTCGCTTACACAACAGTTCTTGCGTATTTCCATCCTCCTGACTCCCCACCCCTTGTAACTGTTTGATTTTACAAAGTACTGTCAGTACTGATCTGCTACAACAAAATCCAAGGTCACCCTCCTCCTGTGATTTCAGTCTCCAAAAAATGCCCACTCGTGAGCTGATCGGCAAAGCAGATTATTTTTCAAAAGGGAATGGGGGGGTACATATACTTGAGGATGCTGTCGTTATAGCTTGACCTGCATTCTCCTCAGATGTGTACTTCTCAGCAAGACAACCGAGGGCAGGGTCTGTCCTGCAGGACATCCTCCTTGCACTGCTTCTCTGAAGCCTCGTGTCATTTTCCGAGCCAACGAGCAGCAAAGGGCTGGCTCTTTTTCCCACGAGATCATATTAACGTTGATTAATTCCATTCTGCAGGCATTGACCGCTGTTCCCTCTGACAGCGTGCAGGACTACTCGCCACTTGACCAACTGCTACTGCATCTACGGCTCACGAGGGTCGGGAAGAGAAGCTCCCGCAGTGAACAAGGCCTTGTATCCCAAGAACCGACACCGGAGCCGTGGCTGCCGGTTCCTTCCTCTCCGTGAACCAAGAGGAGACGTGAGGAGGACAAACACGCTAACCTCGGAATTGCAAATTTTGGAGGTGTCCCTTCTTCATCCCTAAACCCATATACAGAAGCAGTCTACTTCAAGTGGGGGAAGAAAGGAGGCTTGAACACTGCATCTGTCGCTTGCCTCCTTCCCTTGGCCTCCTTTATTGGAGGAGGTTGTAGCCACAAATCCAACACGCTCCAGGGCCTCCTTTGCTTCAGCTGGGAAAAAAAATTGCTGGTGGCTTCCAGTTAAAGGAACCCAGAAGGGACTTCACCCTCACCGCAGGATGATAGAATAGGATTAAATTCTCACCTAAAGCCAGATTCCACATCTTGAAAAAGATTAGATTGAGCTACCGTAGAGAAACTGAAGATTTGTTCTTAACTCTTAAAGCAGGCTCATGTTTTGCTTTGTTATTTCATTGTGCTGAGCCACTTGCGCAAGGCCACCGCAATGCTTTCTCATCAACTGGAGGTAGGTGGAGATGGTTTCATTGTCAGCAATTCGTCTTTCCTCTGAAGGCTGGAGTTTAAATCAGGGCTTTGTTTCTGTGCAAGCTGGAACACATAGTAAGAAAGGCTGTGCTAGGAGGGACACAACTGAATGTGGGAGGGATTCCTCTGGGATGGGATTCAATTTTTGCTCTTGTTCCTATCACGTTTGGGGAAATAAAAGTTCACTTTGCTACCCCTCTTATACAGAATCATATTTCCATTTTCCAGCAGGGGGTGCTTCGTTATTTAAGCAGGGACTAATGGCTGCCTGCCAGAAATGCGACTACAGGAGACTGAGCTAGGTACAGGTAGTCCTTGACTTACAACCATAGTGGAACCTTTCAGTTATGGTTGTAAGTCATGATGGTTGTAAAGTGGGTCGTCATGCGACCAACCCAATATTACAGTCTCTTTTTGCGGTGGTCGTTAAGCAAATGCCATGGTTGTCAGCAAACCCATTGTTTGCTATGGATCGAATATGTAAATCGTGGTCTGCAAATGGCCATAAATATGAGCTGATTGCTGAGTGCCTAAAATGCGGTCACGTGACTGCGGAGGAGTGGTTATCAGAACTTCAGAATCGGATTATAAGTAGCCCTGGGGAGGTCTGTCATAACTTCAAAGGGTTGCTAAGTGACTGGTCATAAATCAAGGACTACCTGTAATCCGCAAAGTATCTTTCGAGTCTTGTCCAAGTTCAGACTCGATACTACTCCAATTCACTCCTTGTCCTTAGCCATAGTGGCTTAACCACTGCTTATTTCCTAAACCACAGTGGGTAGGATCAAGAAGAAAAGCTTAAATCTTACTGCTAAACATGTGAACTCTGCACTGAAGTGCTCATTTAGATGAGAGCACATTCTGGATAGTAAAAGCCTCTACAAAAGTTACAAGTGGGAGGGATTCTGGGCATCAATTCAACGCCACTGCTAAGGCAAATTTGGGTCAGCACTACTCCTACAAGTGAGTGACAGTAGTAATACTCAAGAGTTGTCTGAAGAACATTTAAAGAATAACTCAATCTTACCTCAATCTCCAAGGCTGTTTGCATGACTCACAAAAGCATTTCTTTAGAGGGGAATAATTTACAAATAATCCATAACTTTACAATGGCTTCATTGAATACGGTGTGATGTTTTTGAATGTTTCAGACCTCCCTCCATATCTCTTAGGGCAATAGCAGAAAGGCTCCCAGATTAAGATAACAACTGAAGTCAGTGGCTTTATCTTGGTGCCATACAGTACCTTAAATCAATGCCTCATTCAAGATTGTCATCTTTTATTCTCTTGACTAGCTTGAAGGATATGCATTTAACCCAAGGCAAGATTCAGCTGTAAAGTCCAACCTGATTTTAATGTTCAGAAACAGCAACATTATCCCACTGTATATAAAGCGTCCTAAGTTTAGCTTAATTCAGCTATTGACTGCATTGATTTCACAAACTTTCTTGTCAACGATGCAGAAGTGGTTTGCCATTTCTTCTTCCCCACCCCAGTGTTTTTCAATTTCCATATCTAAACTACAGCCCAGTGGTTTTCTGATGATGCCTCCTATTCAGACTTCTGCCATAATTGATGGATAGTTTAGGCGGCAACTTCTATTTTCAGATTGTTTTCCTTATTCTCTGCTTTTATAATACAGAATTAAGAGTTCTGGAAAATCTAAGAATATGTACGCTCTTGTTACTATAAAAAGAAAGATATTGCCCAACTGTGGATTTTGATTTTCTTCCCAAACATCTCCCATCAAGCATGAGCGTAGCCATCTTTATTTTTCTATATTCCCCCCAAAAAACTGCTTATTCTAAACAACCTTTTATTCAAGAAGATTTGTGGCTGGAGTAAATCTGCAATAAAAGTGATGTTTCTTTGAAAAAGCTATGTCTTCAGAACAGTTTTTGCCTTTGGCTTTTTCTTCTCTTTCCCCAACCCTATTCCCAACAACAGATAATAATATCAAATTCTACTATATACATGTAATAGATAATGGACCAAAATGTACAAAAGTGAGCATATTTTTGTCCACCAATCAGATTCAACCTCTTGAATCTCCCAATTGCTATGATTGTAAGTACATTGATCAAAACAGGTCTGAACATCTTCTCTGCACCCAGCTGTCCATGACAGAGATATCAATATTATGAAAGTCAAGGATTTGTTCCACTCTTGTAATTTTGTAGTTACGAAAAAAGGGAGCCATGCTATTCTTCAGGAAGACAACAAAAGTCATCTGCTATTAAGAAATAAAGATGGATTATTAAACATCTCCCATTGAACTGTAGGAACTCCACTCTAAGTTAGGTGGAGGCTTGCTGGAGAGAGCCAAGGCAAGAATGATGTAACCACCAAATAGTGAAACACCCCCCTTTATTATCAGTTGGAATAGATGGCTAGGCTGAGTACTGTAACTCCTTATTTTGGAAATGGTAAGAATCTTCCCATCTTTTTGGCACGTGGAACATTCCTGTTAGAAGATAAGAATAGAAAAGGTAACCCAAGAGTGGACATATCCTCTGCAATCATACAGTCATCCCACTAATAATGGTGCTGCTAGCAGACCAAGAAGAGACCACATACAATGCAATGGATAAAAGTTTGGCATTAGATGTAAAGAGACAGTTTTTATAAGTGAACCTTAATACTGAGAGGTATGTCACCTTTTCCAAATAATTCCATTCCAAACTCCAGTAGCTTTATGTTGCCTTCTAGTAAATTTGTTTGTATCCCACCTTCATTATTTTTATTAACAACTCAAGGTGGCAGATATATTTAACACACCTTCCTCCTCCTAATTTCCCCACAACAACAACTCTGTGAGGTGAGTTGGGCTGAGAGAGAGTGACTGGCCCAAGGCCACTTAGCTGGCTTTCGTGGCTAAGGCAGGATTAGAATTTATGATCTCCTGGTTGTTAGCCTGTTACCTTAACCACTAGACCAGGGGTCGGGAACCTATGACTCGCGAGCCAGATGTGGCTCTTTTGATGGCTGCATCTGGCTCGCAGACAAATCTTTAATTATAAAAAAAGTTTCGT